>APFE030048501.1:358135-380507 GCA_000404065.3 Pinus taeda
CAGAAACATATATATATCCAAAGAAAAACAATCAATAAATAAAACAGGGTCAATAATAAAATATGGGGCTCAGGCCCATTAAACAAATAAGAAAAATACTAAAAGGAATTAAGAACGAGTAGGATGATAAAATACATAAAAAAAAACACGAAAGATCAAGAAAATAAACTCTAATGAAGAATAAATCAACAACAAATGCTATAAAAATGATGTCAATACTTACATAGATATAAATTACAAAAAAAAAAAAAAAAAACTAGGAGGACAAGAGAGGGACCCAACTTCTACTAATATTCCAACCATCATCTCTATTCAAATTATTGGGTCTTTTTTCAATTTCTAGGGCCTCCCTCAATTTATGATGATGAAAATGACTAACCTTAGCAACAACTTGGGCCTCCTCAATGCAGATGTGATGCTTAGATTTATATGCATGCTCCGCCAAAGCAGAGGAGCAGGTCCTGCCATGCTTGATGTCAGCAACATGCTCACGAATCCTTTGATTAATCAAGCGACCAGTCTCACCAATGTAGAAAGTCCCACAAGAGCATGGGATAACATAAACACCCTTCATATTCTTGGGGTCCATTGGGTCTTTTACAGATCTAAGGGAGCTCTGTATGGTATTTAAAGGCCGAAAGATTGAAGCCACCTTATGCTTCCTTAGGATCCTTACAATCTTGTCAGTGGTCCCTTGGATAAAAGGAATATGAACACTAGAAAATCGATCCTTGGTATCTTTCTTAGCACTAGGAAATTTTTCAGCTCTGAGGAAAGCCTTAGTACATTGGTGTCCATGGTGCCCATTATACCCATTATTAAAGAAAACACTTAAGAGATGTGTTTTATGCTCTTGGTGGCATTCAAAGCAATATAAAGTGGGCCCGACCCATGTGCTAAAACTCGAGTGGTTTTATGAAGTGTGATCAAATGACAGCTTAGGAGGCGGGCAAAGCGCCCTGTGGGGGAACAATGAGTACAAATTATAATTCAGGCTCAACCCCTGCAGTTGACCATGATGTTAACACGGTTGACCAAGATCTACGGCCCGTGATCATTGGGGGGGTTCAAGCCTGATGAACTTCTTGTACACTCCCTACCCCTGCAGTGGGCCACCCACACCGTTTCACTCTGCCTCACCTCCTCCATGTCATCTATCACTCCCATTCACTACCATCCACCTCACCCACCGTACCCCGTCACCTCATTTGCCACTCCATTAATTCGTTATATTAATTATAGGTTTCCCTCCATTTTGATTACGATATATAAAATAAAAGTAAAAAACTTTGTTGCATTAGTCATTTGCTTTCGATAACGAGCAGCCTCCCGTCCAGTTCAGCATTCCAAGTCAGCAACTATCATTAGCAACTGTCATCAGCAACTGTCATCTACAAACACCATGGCCAAACAAGTAAGTTCTTCCTCAGTCATCCATACCTTGTTAATGGATGTTGAACGTGATATTTCTGATACCGTCTACACAATTAAGCACCTTTCACTATATCAAGAAGTCACTCTGAACCATAAAAAGTCTCCTATATTCATGGCAATGGTTAAGTCAGGTGTTTTAGCAGTGTTTGTCCCAAAGATTCACTTGTTCCTTGAATTCATTCAGTAGTTAGCCTCAGCAATGTACCCCAAGAAGTGTTTTGTAATGAATCAGTCTGGGGAGAGTGTTTTCCAAGTAACCTCTCAATTAATTCACTAATCTTTGAATTAACCCGTATCTGTAACTTACACCACCTTTACTGAAGAGTCTTTGGTCTCATATTATGATAACTTGTCATCCCGGGAACTTTCTTATGCTACCTCATTCCTAGCTCCTAAATCTGGACAATTCTCTCTCGATGGAAATATGTTCTCTTTAGACATCTTTGCAGTAGATATAAGACCAGTCTTACAAGTACTTTCTAAAATTCTGGGGAAGGAAGACTCCAGGCAGGTTGATAAAGCAATGTTGGGATTTCTCAGAAGTAGTACTAGATATTTCAACATTTTGGGTAGACACTATCAATACTCAATTCATGACTCTGCCTCTTACTGGGTCCTTTAAGTTTCCTTCAGTTATTACTTATTTATTTCTGTATCAGAATGTTGAACATTCTACTGGTTTGGGACTAAATATTGTTGACATAAATAAAAAGAAGCAATCAGTGGTATTCTGGATAGACCTAATAAGGGGTGATCCAGGAGATGGTGGCTTGTTTAAATTTACTTCTCTATTCCTTCCAGTGGCCTACAAGATCTTGAATGGAGCCTTGCCCCCAACATTCCTTCCTAAAGCTCAAGAATTCCTTCAATTGAGTAAAGATGTGAGGTGTGGAGACTGGTTCATATTTGAAGAACATGCAAAGATCAGACTTTACGGAGCCTCTATTAAACCATATACGTTACCAAAATTTGTGCCAATGAGGCTTTTTGCTCTTGAATTTATCAGAGAGAGATTGAATGTGGATCAGGTCCATTTCGTTCCTATGAAGAAAGGTTATTTCTTTAAATTGCCTAGAGCAGTAGGACCCTTCATTGTGAACACTAGACAAGCTACTCAAGAGGTCGAGAAATTATTGAATGACATGTGTCTTTTACATGTGGTTGAGTGGGCTTATGACCCTCATCAAATTATTTCAAAGAGGAGGTTGGAGAATGGATATTTAGCCTTTGTGCATGAGAGTAGACTAGAAACAGAGAAAATGGCAAATGGAGGTTTACAGAACACCCAGGGGACAGAGATTGAAACCCCTCGTATTTCAGAAAAAGGTGTCAAGAGGGCTAGAGAAGATGTTATTGATTTGGATGAAAAAGAATCAGAAGCAGCAAAAAGGACTAAACTTCTGGATGAAATGTCTTCAACGCAACCTTGTTTAGTAATTCAATTGGGAGAAACAGAGGGTGCACCAGCTTCTCCATCCTCCAGAGAACCTGTTCATGATCAGGTTCCTTTGATTCAAAGTATGTTTGCTCAAATCGATGAGAGAAACTAGAAAGTGAAGTAAACTACAAAGGCTCAAGCTGAGTCTCAAGTTGTTCTTGAGCAAACCAGATTGTTACCTGCTATGGATTTGGAGAAAAGTCAACTTAAATTTTCTCTCTCATCCTACCAAAATGTCAGTTGGGTCCATCAGTAATTTCAAAACTGTTGATTTGATTGTTGATACTCATAAGCTTCCAATGCTTGACAAGATCAATTTTTACATGCAAACTGGGCAATTGATTGTAAATGATTTACATAAAACAAATGCAGTTGTTATTAAAGCAAAGAAAATGTTAAATAAAGTAATTCAGCAATTGAAGTTGGAGAAAGCCAACTCCAGGGCTCTGAATGCCCAGGTAGATGAATTAAAGAAGATCATTGTAAAATAGGTGTCAACCCTGATGATCAACCTACAATACAAAAATTGTTGCAATCTTCTAAGTCAGAGATTGGGGTTTTAAAGAAGAAATTGAATCTGCCTACAGGTGAGCATCCCATTGCTGCAAGGATAGCTGAAGTTGAAAATGGAAAGGAGAAGATGTTACAGGATGTATTATAGAAAACTGAAGAAGTTTCTTTACTTAAAGAAACTTTGAATAAGCTGCAACAATATGTAGATACTCATGTTTGTACAATAGTAATGCTAGCCAATACAGAGGATCCAGCAGCACAGGTATTACAGTTAGGAAGAGAGTTAAAAATGGTTGAGCATGATGTGAAGAAAGCACAAAGGGAATTAGAAACGGCCTGTAAGTTACTGAATTTGAGTGAAGAAGAAGCAAGAATAGAAAAGGAAAACACAAAGAAGTACAGAGAAGATCTTCTAAGGGTTGAAGAGGAAATTAAAAGAGTGAAAGAGAAAATGAAGGGCAATATGCCCTTAATTCAAGCAAGGGAGATTCTATGGGATGAAATCATTGAAATTATCAGGGGCATTTGGGAGTTCCTTGTTATTATCTCTAATGAGAAAGCAATTTTCCAAGACATGGAAAGTGTGGTTATGCAAAATAAGCAGAAAGATTTAGATAGATCAAAGTTTGCAAAGAGAATGATAGATTTTATTAATTCTAAGTCTACTTCAGAACTAAAGGAACATGACATGCTAGACAGAACGCTATGTGCAATATATTTTAACAAGACGATTGTCACAAGTATTTACAGAAATACTACTGAGAAGAAGATAAAGGAGATAAAGGAAGCAGTTTCCAAGTTTAACATCGTGTTTGATAAAAGGGTTAGAGTTGGGCTTCCCTCTTGCTGGGATCTACAAGGAAACTTGTTGCCATGGAAAACATTGATACTTTTCTAGTTGAGGAAAAAAGCAAAGTTGACAACACTCATGAAAAGACAACAGCATTGAAGGGAGTCACTATTGTGAATTACCTTAATAAATATTTTAAGCTTCTATGGATGGTGAAGACTTTGTTTACAGATAAGCCTACTTATATTAGGATTACAGCATGCAGAATAACACTCGACAAATTGGAAGAAGCACCAAAGTCAAATGTACCATTGTGGAGAAAATCCAAAGAATGGATGATAGAGCAGACCAAAGATACACCAGCAGGACCACCTACTCAAGCCACAAATTCAAACGGTGATCAGCGATCACCAATCATAGTTTAATTCCTTTTTACTTTATGTTATCTTATTTCATGAGGAAAATGAGGTGTCTTTTACCCTCCAATGTAATGTTCTGAAATGACTTTTTACTTCAGACAATCAGAAAGTAGTTAAGTAGTTTGACAGTTTTGGTAGTTACCAACTATCTCATGATGTATAAAAAGAGGGAAAATTATAGAAGAAGGGTTCGAATTTTGAAGAATCTGAAGACTATACTATTTTGTACTTGATAAACTTATGATTAATGAAAGAATCAGGAGTTTTCCATACAGTGTTGGGTATGATTTTGTAATTTCTCTATTATGTGTCATTATGTCTCTTCCTTTGTTTAAATATGGTAATGAAGTTGTAGGTCTTTGTTTGCTTATGTGAATAAAGTTAAAATTCCTTAATATAGAGCTCCCATATTTAAAACTCCTTTCTCTATATTTCTTCTCAGTTACAGATAATAGTTTCTGTCAAACACATCATATTGTCTTTAATTTCTCTAAATATTCTTCACACAGCATTTATATTCAGCATCACATGGCATCTTGAGACCTTCATATCAGCTAAATATTAAGGGTTTAAGATCAGGTCCTTCAAACCCTTCAAATGAAGATACATTATACAAATAAGTGACATGCATAACAAAATTTAATGTCTTAAGCACAATTTCTCCACAACCCGGAAATTGGTTTCTTAAGGGACAACATTAATTGGCGTCGTTGCCTGGGAATGAAGGCACGAACGTTTTTCCCTGGGTTTTTAATATTTTCCTCTGGTTGTTCAGTGAGGAGGAAATATTTGGCTGCATTGGACAAGAATAACAACTCTGGCTTCAAAAAGGCCTCATACGAGGTCAGATACCTCGCAGCAGAAAGCTCAAGTCCTTTCGGACCCTAAGAGATTATTTTCCAAGAGGATTGGAAATCCGAAAACTCCATTTACACCAAGTCCTACACTGTCTGCACTTGGCAACAGTTCTGCACATCTTTCATCTAAACATTCACCTTTTCTTGATCAAGAATTACCTTTTACATCCACTTTATTTCAAGAACCCAACTACTAAGAACAGTCTTTAGAGTCTGTTTCTTTTTCAGTATTTAAAAATATATCTTCTATAGTTGTTCAACCTGAACCTATATCTACATTACCCCCTTTTCATACTCCATTTACCCCTCAGATAGGTTCTACATCTGTTGGTACTCAAGGTTCAGTAAGTTCAAGTGCAAACATGGCAGCACCTTCATTTTTGTTGAATAGGTATGCACCTATTCAGTTGCCTCAACAATTGAATCCAATGCCTCAAGAATATCTAAAAATTCTTCCTTGTTT
The DNA here is from genome assembly GCA_000404065.3 of Pinus taeda. NCBI lineage: Eukaryota > Viridiplantae > Streptophyta > Pinopsida > Pinales > Pinaceae > Pinus > Pinus taeda. Next base: position 364,050 of record APFE030048501.1, read on the forward strand.
CTCAAGGGAAGATGAACAAACAGCAGAGAAGCATATAGCAGTGTTTTGTAATTTTGCAGAAAATCTCAATTTTGAACATCTAGATGTTATTTTAAGACTTTTTGTGTAATCCTTAGATGGTGAAGCAAGAAAGTGGTTTAAAGGGCTTGCTAATAACCCTATCCCTACATGGGAATAGATGGAGCGCCTGTTCACCCAAAGATGGGGAGAGAAGCGTGATCATGGGTTTTCACTTATAAAATTCAATTATATTAAAAGAAAATATGATGAAAGCATTGTTGAGTTCATCAGAAGGTTTAATAAGCTTTACAACAGTCTTCAAGTGGAGATCAAGCCCCCTCCTACTAGTGCAAAAATAACTTTTGTAGGGGCATTTGAATTAGATTTTGGATTTACATTAAGGGAGAGAAGATCCACAACCCTTGACCAAATTCAAACTGATGCTCTAGAAATAGAAGCAAATCTGGTGGCTGCGGGAAAAACACTAGAGGCACAACCTACCCAAGATAAGGGAAAGGCCAAAGAGGAATCCTCTCAAAGTCAAACATAAGAGGATATGAACAAGGTGATTAAAAATTTGTCTAGCAAATTGATTAAATTGGAATTAGAGAGTAAAAATTCTCAAAGGCAAGTACAGCAAAACAGAAACTTTAATCCCCAATATAGAAGACAACCTTTGTAGATTTTGCAGAAGGAAATAAAAGGCCAAGATCAAGTTCAAGCACCACTTTACTTAGAGGCAGATCCTGGTGAAGTATCGGAAGGGTGTTCTAAAGATCATGATGATCAAGTTGAAGGAGAAGAATATACTGAAATAGACGCCACTTATGATGAAAATGAAATTGATGAGTATTGGAAGCAATTTACTGATTTTATGCAGGAAAAATTGCATAGAAATATGACTTGAGATCAAGAAAAAGATCTAGAGTTCAAGAAAATGAAAGTGACCAGCAAGTTCCTTCTCCCTTACAAAAGGCGACTCCAAAGGAAGCACAGCCTACAAAACAGTTGAATAAAGGAAAACAACAACAGAGTACAAATATTAAAACTCAGATGCATCAAGATGAGTCTTCCCAGGATAAAACTGATAAAATTTCTTTCGAAAAAATTGTTTCCATTCCAGAAGAAATTCCAGTTATGAGGAAAAGTGAAGAAGAAACAGAAAAAAATACTACACAAGTCCATGCATTTAGTCTCACTAAATAATTTGAAAAAATTAAAATTCAGGTACCTCTCACAGAGTTGGTCAAGGCACTAGTTTATAAAAGGGAGATTGTTGAGTTTATCAACTTGTCCTAGAATGTGAATGTAAATGACACTGTGAATCTACAAGAAGATAAACCAGTAGTTGTTTTTGGCCCACGTGTGGAGGAGGTAGATTCTTCAACACCCCCTTTTTACATTTCTTTATTGATTCATGACTTCATCTTGCATAATTGTATGTTTGATTCTAGGGCTTCACACGACCTTATGCCACTATCAGTAATGAAACAATTGAATTTACAAGTTACTAGGCCTTATAGAGACCTATATTCTTTTGATTCAAATAAAGTCAAGTGTCTCGGTGTCATTAAGGATATGGTGGTGTCATTAGCCCAAATCCCAGCCAGAAGCTTAGTAATGGATGCAGTAGTAGCAAATATCCTTGCTAGGTTTAGAATGTTGCTATCCAGGTCATGGGGGGCTAGATTGGGGGGAGTCCTGAAGTTGGATTTTACTAATGCTATCATACCAGATTTTGGTGGAGAGGAGAGGAGGTTGTATAGAGAAACAAGGTTTGTTAAAACAATTACAAAGAATGGGCAAGTAATTCACCTGTGTACAACCAAGAAAAAGATGACTTTTCTTGTTTCATGTTGCATGACAATGCAGAATTGGCTGAAGATAATCAGAGGCAGCTCACTTCAGCATGTGTAAATACAAAGCTGCAAACAGAAGGGGTATGGAAGTGCTTATTTGATGGTGCCTACTCTAAGGAAGGAACAGGTGTTGGTTTTCTATTAATTACACCTAGATGTAACATGATCCTGATTTCTTTTAAATTAGAGTTTGAGGCACCTAACAATGTGGAAGAATATGAATCCTTAATCATTGCTCTTCAAACATCAAAACAAATGGATGTTCAGTCTATTTCTGTTTTTGGAGATTCAGAATTGATTATAAAGTAGATAAAAAATCATTGTCAAACAAAACACCCTAGGCTTAGGGCATATAGAAATGAAGTTTGGGATGTGGTCGAGAATTTCTTTGAGTCTTTCAACATACAGTTCATTCCAAGAGATGGGAACAGGTTAGCAAACTCCTTGGCTGTGGCAGCCAGTACCTTTAGGCCTCCTATAAATCCAAGACTGAGATATGAGGTCGAAATGAAGCACAAACCATCTGTTCTAGATAACATAAAGCACTGGCAGGTTTTTCAGGATGATCACCACATTAAGGAATTCTTGACAATGATTGAAGACTTTCAAGGAACCGAAATTGATCAAGATGGGGATGAAGTAACAGAAGGTGCAGAAGTAAGTGATTTTAAAAATTCTATAGCTAATCAAAAAATCATTCAATTGAAAGATAATATTCTGCCAAGAGTACTTGTCCCTCTTGAAATACTTTTTAATTCTAATGATGTAGTTGTTAGTTCAGAGAAATTTTCACAAGATGAACAGATCCAAGATTACAACATTGGAACCCAAAAGGAGCCCAGGTTAGTAAAATTGTTTAAGGGAGTTCCATTTGATTATAAAGAAAGGTATATTGAGATTTTCAAGAAGTACACTGATGTTTTTTCTTGGTCCTATGAGGATCTCAAGACATATGATGTGAACAGCATTTAGCACAAGATTCCCCTGAAAGAAGGGATTAAACCATTTAAGCAGAAACTCAGGTAGATCAACCCTTTGCTTTTGCCATCGATTGAAAAAGAAGTTAAGAAAATTCTTGATGTCAAGATAATAGTTTCACGCTGATACTCTGATTGGGTGGCCAATTTAGTACCTGTAAGGAAGAAAAATGGAGAAATAAGGTTATGTGTGGATTTTAGAAATTTGAATAGAGCTTCCTTAAAAGATAACTATCCATTACCTAAAATGGATCATGTGTTGCAGAAGGTAACTGGATCATTCAGAATGTCAATGCTTGATGGGTTCTCCGGATATAATTAGGTGGTTGTTGATAAAGAAGATCAAAAGAAGACCGCATTCACAACTCCTTGGGGAACCTTCATGTATGCTTGAATGCCCTTTGGGTTAATGAATGCAGGTGCAACATTCCAGAGGGCTAAAAACATTGCATTTGTGGGTGATAAGTTTGTAGTAATATACTTGGATGATATCATTGTTTTCTCTAAGTCAAATGAGGAGCATTTGGAACATCTTAAAAAGACTTTTGAGAAGTGCCGAAAATATGGACTTTCTTTGAATCCTAAAATGTCTATTTTTGCTCTAGAAGAAGGCAAATTGTTGGGACACATTGTTTCAAGAGATGGAGTAAAGACAGATCCAGCAAGGGTGCAAGCTGTACAAAAAATACCGCTACCCAAAAGTAAGAAAGACATTCAAAAAATTCTGGGAAAAATAAATTTTTTAAGGAGATCTTTGTCCAATTATGCTGAAATTGTGAAAGAGATTACTAATATGTTGAAGAAGGAAAATGAAGTACATTGTACCAAGGAGGCCAAGAAGTCATTTTCCAGGATCAACAAGCAGCTCCAGCTTTGATTAGTCCTGATTATCAAAAGCCCTTTCAAATATTTTCATTTGCATCACCCAGTTCAATAGTTGTTGTTTTGTTACAGAAAAACGTGAAGGAAAATAGCGACAAGTTGCTTTCTTTAGTAAGGTTCTCAGAGATGCTGAACTCAAATAAAATATTCTTGAAAAGCAAGTATATGCCTTGGTAAAGGCCCTAAAAGCCTTCAGGACTTATGTGTTATAGTCACAGATCATTGCCTATGTGCCAAATGTTGCAGTGAAGGATATCTTAGTCCAGAGTGATGTGGAAGGTAAAAGAGGAAAATGGATAGCTAAGATCCAAGGATATGACCTAGACATAAAGCCAACCAAACTAGTCAAAGGGCAGGGATTGGCGAAGATGTTAACAGAGTCACTTTCAGGCATTGGGAATCAACTTATTAACACCTGTAAATGAGGAAATAATTAAAGAGGATGAAGAAAAATCAAATCTAGGTATGAAGATCCGATATAAATTTTTATGCTTAGAATGGTATAAGCACATAGTTCATTATTTATGTTTTCTTTCTTGTGCCCGGTCATTGGATAGAACAAGATATATAGCATTAAAAATTAAGGCACAACCATATGTGATTGTGGAGGGCAGATTGTATTAGAAAGATCATGTGGGAATTTTATTGCTATGTTTAACAGAAGATGAATCTACATAGATGATTAAAGATTATCAAGAAAGGTATGTGGTGGGCATTATAGTTGGAAGGTTACTGCGCACAAAATTATCCAAGCGGACTTTTATTGGCCCACCTTATTTGGTGATATATATAAGTTTGTTAGAAGTTGTCAGAAGTGTCAGTTTTTTGCTGAGAAAAAGAGGTTAGCCCCATTGCCATTGATCCTATTCTTCATAGAAGAACCATTCAGACAATGGGGGCTAGACTTCGTTGGAGAAATTAATCTACCTTCGAGTGGACAGCACAAATGGGTTCTTACAGCGACTGATTATTTCACCAAGTGGGTAGAAGCTATACCTACTAAAAAGGAAAATGCAAAGTGGTGATGAAGTTTTTAGAGGAAAAAATTTTGAGAAAATTTGGGTGCCCTGTCAAAATCATAACTGATAATGCTCCAGTGTTCAGTTCAATTAATTTTGTTGCTTTTTGTCAAAAATATAATGTCATTTTATCTCATTCAATAGCTTATCATCCTCACGGGAATGGATTGGTTGAATCCACCAACAAAACATTGGTGAAAATTCTTAAAAAGACCATTGTAGAGAATCAGAAAGACTAGGATTCAAAATTAAAGTTTGCTCTTTGGGTTGTCCAAGTGACTACAAAAAGGTCTATAGGAAAATTACCTTTTGAGTTAGTGTATGGAACTCAAGCTTTGTTTCCTAGTCAGCTTGTGAAGCCTGTGATCGCAATGATTCAGGAGCCAAAAGAAGAACCCAATGCTCTAATAAGAAGGATGCATAAGATAGTGGAGTTAAATGAAAGCAAAAATAAGGTAAGATATAATTTGATTATGTATCAATCAAAAATGAAGGGTATTTTTGACAGAAAAGCTAAAGAAATTGATTTTAAATCTGGAGACCTAGTGTTAAGGTGGGATACTAGGAGAGAAGACAAGGGCAAACATGAGAAGTTTGATCCTCTCTGGCATGGCCCATTCAAGATTATAGAAGTAAGGGCAAATAATACATTCTTCCTGGATAATTTTGATGGTGAAACTTTACAGCTGCTTGTCAATGGGTAGTACCTCAAACATTATTTCCAATTCTGAATCACAAATACCTTGTCATTGTAGATACTGGAGTGAATTCATTGTACAGTTTCCATAGAATTAAATTTGGCAAAGAAATATATGACTCCATGCCTGAGGTGAAGGCACTAATATGCGGTTCTTAGTGCTTCTATGGTAAAAGCACTATCCCCAGGTGGAGCCAGATGTTGTAGCATCCATTGTCATTTGAATTTTATTTTTAATATTATCACAAACATAAACAAAAAAATAAACAAATATTATGTTTAAAGTTTTGAAAAATCAAAAGAGAATTTGAAAGTCTGAAGTAGTGATTTGATTTATGCTATCGGCGGCATTCAAAGCAATACAAAGTGGGCCCGACCCATCTGCTAAAACTCGAGCAATTTTATGAAGTGTGATCAAATGACAGCTTAGGAGGCAGGCAAAGTTCTCTGCGGGGAACAATGAGCATGAATTATAATTCAGGCTCAACTCCCGCAATTGACCATGACGTCAACATGGTTGACAAAGATCTATGGCTCGTGATCGTTTCGTGGGTTCAAGCCTGATGAACCTCCCGTACACTCCCTACCCTCGCAGCGGGCCACCCACATCGTTTCACTACGCCTCACCTCCTCCACGTCATCCATCACTCCCATTCATTATTGTCCACCTCACCCACCGTACCACGTCATCTCATCTTCCACTCCATTAATTTGTTACATTAATTGCAGGTTTCCCTCCATTTAGCTTACCATATATAAAAGAAAAGTAAAAAACCATGTTGCATTAGTCATTTGCTTTCGGTAACGAGCAACCTCCTCTCCAGTTCAACATTCTAAGTCAGCAACTGTCATCTACAGACACCATGGCCAAACAAGTAAGTTCTTCCTCAGTCATCCAAACCCCATTAATGGACGTTGAACGTGATATTTCTGATACCCTCTACAAAATTAAGCACCTTTCACTATATCAAGGAGTCACTCAGAACCATAAAAAGTATCCTATATTCATGGCAATGGTTAAGTCAAGTGTTTTAGCAGCGTTTGTCCCAAAGACTCACTTGTTCCCTAAATTCATTCGGTGGTTAGCCTCAGCAATGTACCCCAAGAAGTGTTTTGTAATGAAACAGTCTGGGGAGAGTGTTTTCCAAGTAACCTCTCAATTAATTCACCAAGCTTTGCATTACCTTGTAACTGGAACTTACACCACCTTTACTAAAGAGTCTTTGGTCTCATATTATGATAACTTGTCATCCCAGGAACTTTCTTATGCTACCTCATTCCTAGCTCCTAAATCTAGACAATTCTCTCTAGATGGAAATTTGTTCTCTTTAGACATCTTTGCAGTAGATATAAGAACAGTGTTACAAGTAATTTCTAAAATTCTGGGGAAGGAAGACTCCAGGAAGGTTAATAAAGAAGTGTTGGGATTTTTATCTTTAATGATGAAACCAGAAGTAATACCAGATATTCCAACATTTTGGGTAGACACTATCAATACTCAATTCATGACTCTGCCTCTTACTGGGTCCTTTAAGTTTCCTTCAGTTATTACTTATTTATTTATGTATCAGAACGCTGAACATTTTATTGGTTTGGGACTAAATATTGTTGACATAAATAAAAAGAAGCAATCGGTGGTATTCTGGACAGACCTAATAAGGGGTGATCCAGGAGATGGTGGCTTGTTTGAATTCACTTCTCTATTCTTTCCAGTGGCCTACAAGATCTTGAATGGAGCCTTACCCGCAACATTCCTTCCTAAAGCTCAAGAATTCCTTGAATTGAGTAAAGATGTGAGGTGTGGACACTAGTTCATATTTGAAGAACATGTAGAGCTCAGACTTTATGGTTCCTCTATCAAACCATATAGGTTACTGAAATTTGTGCCAATGAGGCTTTTTGCTCTTGAATTTATCAAACAAAACTTGAATTTGGATCAGGTCCATTTCGTTCCTATGAAGAAAGGTTATTTCTTTAAATTGCCCAGAGTAGTAGGACCCTTCATTGTGAACACTGGACAAGTTGCTCAAGAGGTCGAGAAATTATTGAATGACATGTGTCTTTCACAAGTGGTTGAGTGGGCTTATGACCCTCATCAAATTATTTCAAAGAGGAGGTTGGAGAATGGATATTCAACCTTTGTGCATGAGAATAGACCAGAAACAGAGAAAATGGCAAATGGAGGTTTACAGAACACCCAAGGGACAGAGATTGAAACCCCTAGTATTTCAGAAAAAAGGTGTCAAGAGGGATAGAGAAGATGTTATTGATTTGGATGAAAAAGAATCAGAAACAGCAAAATAGACTAAACTTCTGAATGAAATGTCTTCAGCACAACTTGGTTTAATAATTCAGTTGGGAGAAACAGAGGGTGCACCAATTTCTCCATCCTCCAAAGAACCTGTTCATGATCAGGTTCCTTTGATTCAAAGTATGTTTTCTCAAATAGCTTAGAGAAACTAGAAAGTGAAGTTAAATATGGAGGCTCAAGCTAAGTCTCAAGTTATTCCTGAGCAAACCAGATTGTTATCTGCTATGGATTTGGAGAAAAGTCAACTTAAAATTGCTTTCTCTCATCCTACTAAAATGTCAGTTGGGTCCACCAGTAATTTCAAAACTGTTAATTTGACTGTTGATACACATAAGCTTCCAATGCTTGACAAGATCAATTTGCACAAGCAAACTAGGAAATCGATTGTAAATGATTTACATAAAACAAATGCAGTTGTTATTAAAGCAAAGAAAATGTTAAATAAAGTAATTCAGCAATTGAAGTTGGAGAAAGCCAACTCCAAGGCTATGAATGCCCAGGTAGATGAATTAAAGAAGATCATTGTAAAAATATGTGTCAACCCTAATGTTCAACCTGCGATACAAAAATTGTTGCAATCTGCTAAGTCGGGGATTGGGGTTTTAAAGAAGAAATTGAATCTGCCTATAGGTGAGCATCCTATTGCTGCAGGGATCGCTGAAGTTGAAAATGAAAAGGAGAAGTTGTTACAAGATGTATTGCATAAAACTAAAGAAGTTTCTTTACTTAAAAAATCTTTGGATACGCTGCAACAATAGGTAGATACTCATGTCTGTACAATAGTAATGCCAGTCAATACAAAGGATCCAGCAACACAGGTATTACAATTGGGAACATAGTTAAAAATGGTTGAGTATGATGTGAAGAAAGCACAAAGGGAATTAGAAACAGCCTGTAAGTTATTGAATTTGAGCAAAGAAGAAGCAAGAATGGAAAAGGAAAACACAAAGAAGTACAAAGAAGATCTTCTAAGGGCTGAAGAGGAAATTAAAAGACTGAAGGAGAAAATGAAAGGCAATATGTCCTTAATTCAAGCCAGGGAAATTCTATGGGATAAACTCATTGAAATTATCAGGGGCATTTTGGAGTTCCTTGTTATTATCTCTGATGAGAAAGCAATTGTCTGAGACATGGAAAGTGTGGTTATGCAAAATAAGCAGAAAGATTTAGATAGATCAAAGTTTGCAAAGAGAATGATAGATTTTAGTAATTCTAAGTTAGCTTCAGAACTAAAGGAACATGACATGCCAGACAAAACACTATGTGCAATATATTTTAACAAGATGATTGCCAGAAATATTTACAGAAATACTGCTAAGAAGAAGATAAAGGAGATAAAGGAAGCAGTTTCCATGTTTAACATTGTGTTTGATAAAAGGGTTAGAGTTGGGCTTCCCTCTCGCTGGGATCTACAAGGAAACTTGCTGCCATGGAAAACATATGAGGCTTTGCTAGTTGAGGCAAAAAACAAAGTTGACAACACTCATGAAAAGACAGCAGTATTGAAGGGAGTCACTATTGTGAATTGCCTTAATAAAGATTTTAAGCTTCTATGGATGGTGAAGAATTTTTTTACAGATAAACCTACTTATAGTAGGATTACATCATGCAGAATAGCACTCGACAAATTGGAAGAAGCACCAAAGTCAAATGCACCATTGTGGAGAAAATGCAAAGACTAGATGATAGAGCAGACCAAAGATACACTAGCAAGACCACATACTCAAGCCACAGATTCGAACAGTGATCGACAATCACCACTCATAGTTTAATTCCTTTTTACTTTATGTTATCTTATTCCCTGAGGAAAATGAGGTGTCTTTTACCCTCCAATGTAATGTTCTGAAATGACTTTTTACTTTAGATAGTTAGAAAGTAGTTAAGTAGTTTGACAATGTTGATAGTTACCAATTGTCTCGTGATATATAAAAAGGGGGAAAATTATAGAAGAAGGGTTCGAATTTTGAAGAATCTGAAGACTATACTATTTTGTACTTGATAAATTGATGATTAATGAAAGAATCAGGAGTTTTCCATACAGTGTTGGGTATGATTTTTTAATTTCTCTATTATGTGTCATTATGTCTCTTCATCTCTTTAAATATGGTAATGACGCTATAGGTCTTTGTTTGCTTATGTGAATAAAGTTAAAATTCCTTAAAATAGCGCTCCCATATTTAAAACTCGTTTCTCTATATTTTTTCTAAGTTACAGATAATAGTGTATGTCAAACACAGCATATTGTCTTTAATTTCTCAAAATATTATTCACATAGCATTTATATTCAGCATCATATGGCACCTTGAGACGTTCATATCAGCTAAATATTAAGGGTTTAAGATCAAGTCCTTTAGACCCTTCAAATGAAGATACATTATATAAACAAGATTAAGGGTTTAAGATCAAGTCCTTTAGACCTTCAAATGAAGATACATTATACAAACAAGTGACATGCATAACAAAATTTAATGTCTTAGGCACAATTTCTCCACAGCCTAGAAATTGGTTTCTTAAGGGACAATAGGTAGCATCAAATGCCATCTTGAAAATCATCTGCAATATTCAAAGGATATTACCCTAGAGTGGAGCAAGTACAAAGCATAAGTGGACACTAACAAAATAGAATGATTTATGCAAGCCGAAAAAAGAAGGGGACCTAGGCCTTCGAGATCCAAAGTTACTAAATTATGGGACAAACTAGCACAATCATTCCACAAATATGATAGGAAAAGGGGACATGTCAAGAACACTTTGCAGGGGTGGAGCAATCACACCTTCAAAAACCTAATCCTCAACAAGCTTTGGATGTTGTTGGGATTCATAATTTGGGATTATGCAAAGAACACAACATAAGAATCTGCAAGAATGAAAGCCAACGTTGGGAAGGGGTTTGGAAGAGAGTGGACAAGTGTCTAAAGGAGACAATTTCCACATACATTTGGAACAAAGAAGAGAGGACATGTCCATAGGAGGAGCACTTTATCTTTCAACTTTGGGGTCTCCACTTTTTATGAGCTCCACCGATAGATCGACCGAAAACATGTCTCCCTCCTCGTACAATTGAGTGGTCACCTCCTCCACTAGGCTCGTTGTGGTGGGGCCTTCAAAATCTCTCTCTCTCTCTCTCTCTCTCTCTCTCTCTCTCTCTCTCCCTCCAACAATGCAATAGGAATTTGGGGCCTACTCAAAAGGTTGAAAGGGAGAGGGATTTTCATTAGCTTATTGTTGAAGGAGGCTCCCAGTTAATTATCAACCTGACTGCAAAAATTCCCTAGGGCTCACCGGTTCAAAAATGATCTCCAAGCTAGCAAATCACACATTCTCTAGCTTGCCTCCCTTCTCTTTTATTTGTCCCCCTCTATTATCACCAATCATGTCAGGAGAATGACTAACAAAGTGGCAAACTACTTGGCTAACACACGAATTGAATTAGATACAAAGGACCTCAATGAGCAGTGGAATCTTGATGCAAGCAATCAAATTCACAATGAATGTCACAGGTGGCACTTAAAGATTTAGAACTCAAGGATGTTGGTGTTTAATGGTAACTAAGTCATATTCAAGGAGGCAAATAGGTGGAGCTAAATCACATGTATACATGGCAGTGTGCAGACAAAAAATTGTTTGGTATGGAACAACAGTTACTCCCATGCATGTGTTTTGGCCATGTATGTCAGTGAATATGATCTTTTTTGAGGGGGCATATAGTATATCTAGTATTTTTCGATTTATAATTCAAGAGTTTCAAGCCAGGTTTCTACTACATCTAAGAATGGTTTTTGTAGGGCGTCTTTGGTTGTTTTCTTTGTATGTTATGTACATTGTGTTTTAATATTTTAATATAATGAAAAACTTTACAAATAATAATAATAATAATAATGTATTTATAGAAGATTATAATTAGAATTAGGCATTGGAAAACTTTGTTACAAACAAAGTTAGATATTCATATCAATTTGAATTACAATTAATGAATAATGATTTTTTATGAAAAACTAAAATTGTGAAATCTTTTTTTAGAGTGTTTTTCATGATTTTGTGTACATTAATGATGATTTTATACACAGTTAAAAAATATTGCAATTTTAGTACCCCATTGAAAATGTGTCATCTTAGATTACAATCTCAAAAACCCTCCACTTTATTAAAAAAAAAAAAAAATTCATACAATCATTTTACTTTAAATGTTGATTTTTAGCACAAGAGGGTTATTATATTTAAATGCAAGTAATGTAGCATGCATTGGATTTGATACAATAAAAAATAAAATACAGAAACTTGGTAATCCAACTCAAGGGGGTCATCTCTAATTAAATTTTATAGAGTGGATGCATAGGGTGATTTATAAAGAGTAAACTTCAATAAAACAAATAGACATAGTATAATGGAATAATGGATGGTATAAGGATGAAAAATGAAGGTAGGAACTTCAAGACCAAGAGCCTAATCCACCTTGGATAAATGAAATTAAGAAAGCATAAATCAAAGAAGGCAAGCATATTTCATAAAACAAAAAAAAATGAGGATAGCATCCTCAAATTTCTCTATCCATAGTTCATTGCAAGGCAATTCACAACATGCCATAAGGTTAATACAAAAATCAACACATGAAAGTATAATACACAATTGAAGCCTCAAAAAAATGACATTACACCTCCAATTCTCCATCCAATTTCCAAGCGTATGATGTACGAACAAAGGCTAAGGGGATAGCTCCTCAATCCCTACAAGTCTCAACAACCATTACAATGGAGAAAGAGTTCATCTTTATAGAGTGAGCCTTTCTCTCTTACAATAAACAAACTAATTCCATTACAAGTAGAAGAAATAATATAAAATTAGAGTAATTAGATCCCTCAATACATAGTTGGCCATGTCACAATATGTGGGCAACCCTCTCAAAGAGAATTTACCTTCATCCAAAATAGGAAAAAAATAATATCAAAGGTCTCCAAGAGAGAGCCTACAACTAAAATTAAGCAAGATAACTAAGTCAACATGCAAGATGTCCACATTAAATTCGTCTTCCAATAATGGTTGCATGAATATGTAATAAAATAATCTCAACCTATGACAATGCATTAAGTGCACCTAGAAGAGATCACAAAGTGTGCCTTTCAATGTGCATGAGAGATAAAACAATAAAATATTCATCCTAGGATAACACTCCATAACCAACTTCAAAAAATGGAAATGGTCCATAAAATACTTTTAACTAACCTGCATGTGTGAATCCAAAGGCAACAAACTCCATGGATGAATATGCAAAATGCAAGTAGATGGAGTGCTCCATAAGAAATGTAGTCAAACCCCAAAATAATGAGTGGAGCATCTTCACAAAATAAATCAAATAAGATGAGGGCAAATTAGGGTTCTAACCGTTCCAAAATCCCGTGTAATAATAAAATATATACCTCCAAGAACAACAATAAATGTCTCCATAAGTGTACCCTCCAACAAATGCTTAAATATATAGTAAGAAGACAAAACAAGAGCATACAAAAGCCATGTGTGGCCCTCCTAAGTATTGCACATGCCTATCAATAAAAACCCTCCATAAACACCTCAAACATAATAATATGGGCCAAGTCAAAGATGTGAGGGTGCTCTAAAATGAAGGTCAAAAGATGGTAAATGTCACTATAGATTTAAAGGTGCACCCTAAAAAATTGTGCCATGCAATTACCTTAACCACCTAACAAATGATAAAATATCTCATTGTGAAGTGCACCCTCTAAAATATCTCATTGTGAAGTGCACCCTAGGAAGGAATGTCCAAGGCGGTTAGAGCCCATCAATGTCATGATAAATACCATGTGTTGTTTCCTAATACTATTAATAATTCTTCAAAACCATGTGAGTAAGAAAAGTGTGCACTAGGAGAATGTGTTAAGCTCTCCAACAATAAAATAATCATGAATGAAATTGTGCCCATGAGAGCACTCCATCATAAAACCTCAAATAACCCCTCCAAGTGGGAACAACTATTAATTTAACCACTAAATAGTTTATTCAACCTCAACATGTGTGCACAAGGGTTGATGCTCAAATAAAACCCTAGTCCAACCTTCCAATATGTTGTTTCCCAATATTATCAATAGATCTCCAAGCCATGTTCACAAGAGACAATGCACCCTAAGAGAATGCGCTAACCTCTCCAACAATAAAACAATCATGAATTAAATTATGCCCACCCTAAGAGAATGCACTAACCTCTCCAACAATAAAACAATCATGAATTAAATTATGTCCATGAGAGGAGTGCTCCATCATAAAACCTCAAACAACCTCCAAATAACCCCTCCAAGTGTGAACCAATATTAATTTTCACTAAATAGTTAAATCAACTCAACATGTGTGCACAAAGGTTAATGCTCAAATAAAACCCTAGTCCAACCTTACAATAGTCATCCACAAAGTAAATTAACATGAACATGTGTGCAAATGATCAAATAAAACCCTAGTCCAACCTTACAATAGTCATCCACAAAGTAAATTAACATGAACATGTGTGCAAATGATCAAATAAAACCCTAGTCCAACCTTACAATAGTCATCCACAAAGTAAATTAACATGAACATGTGTGCAAATGAGGGGTGTGCACTCCAATAAGTGGTGTACCATAGAAATAAGTTATATCTCATAGTAAAGAATACCATGATAAAAACTCAATATGACATAATACAAGCTCCACTTAGGTTTGAACCTAAGGTGCACCATCAAAGAACTATAATCAAATAAACACCTCATCAGACCTTAGAAAAGGCTTGGCATCCAAGACGTATGTAGTAACCCATCCTCTACTCTAACTCTAACTTAAAAAAATGATAACAATAAATGACATAATAAAAGCTCCACCTAGAATTGAACCTAAGGTGCACGATAGAACTATAATAAGATAAACACCTCATCAAGCCTTTCAAAAGGTTTGACATATAATATGTGTTTAGTAGCCCACCCACTGCTCTAACTTCAACTTAGAAAAAGTACATCCACAAGGGTACTAACAACATCAAACACATTTCACATAGGCAATATCTAGCAAATGTTATAAAATCAAGTCATATCACCTAGAGAAATCACCAAGGCAAGTGCATACCACAACATGTCAATCCAACCACATTAATCTCATAAAAGACAAGTACAATAGAAATGTCAATCCATCCAATTATCATGTCTCCACCACACATCAAATAAAAGGAGGCCACGTGGAACACACCTCCCAATGACAACCAACGTCATCACATCAACACACCATTTAAAATTCACTAGGAAACACCAACAATCTCATAAAACATCTACATCTTAACTCTATCATCTAACCCCTTTAGGCACTAAAACCATCATCCAAGATAAGCAAGTACACTCAACACAAAGCCATAATGAGACAACATGCTCCATAATCATTACATATGTGACCAAATGGGTTGTTAACAAGGCAAGAACATGTGAAACAATGTTACCAACTTAACAAGAACTAAATCTTAACTAGAACTCTAGTCCAAAAAAAACCTCTATTTTTGCTTAAAAAACACCCTGAAATTGAAAATTGATGATGCTACATCACATTGTTTAAGGTTAAAATTCCAACATTTTTTAACCATGGCATTAAAAACCAAAATCATGATTATGAAAAACCTTAAAATCCAAAAAAAATCAACTATGTCGTTAAAGATCAAATAACATGATTACAAAAATCTTTAAAATCCCAACAATTTCCAACCATGGAATTAAAATAAAATAATTGAGTACAAAAAAACCTTAAAACTTCAATATTTTTCAACCATGACAGTATAAACCAAATATCACAACTAAAAAAAACCCCTTAAAAATCAAAACCTAAATCAAATATTCATTTTACTAATAGCAATTTTTTGAAGGCTAAAAGTACATCGTTTTATGAGATCTTAGGCCAAAACAACTTGACCTATTTTCAATAGGGCACTGAAATTGCAATATTTTTTTAAATATAGCTTATAAAATCATTAGTATACACAAAATTATAAAAAATATTTTTTTAACTATGGCTTATGAAATCATTTACACTGAAATTGCAATATTTTTTTAAATATAGCTTATAAAATCATTAGTATACACAAATTTATAAAAAATATTTTTTTAACTATGGCTTATGAAATCATTTACACAAAATTATAAAAACATCCTTAAAAAATGATGTAACACATTTTATCACCACCTTTTGTATTTCGGCATGATTTTTTCACGTCTTTCACAATCATGATATTTGGTTTTTAATAACATTGTTGAAAAATATTGGAATTTTAACCAATGAAAAAAGAGTGATGATGCAAGCCCAATCCTCCAACCAAAAAAAATTGAGACTCCACAAACCAAAAAAAAACTCCATTAATCACCTAATCATCCAATACCCAAAAAAAACCAAAAAAAGAACCCAAAAAAAAAGAGTCTCCATAAAGATGTATTCCCCAATTCGATTCAATACTACAAAAAGATAAAATATGCAATGAATTGAAAAGAAAGAGATGTAGCTCTCAGGTGTGGCCTGCACCTGGAGACTACACTCACAAAACTTGAGAGGATTCTCTCGTTCACTCTATCACGCATTCAATCAAAAGATTACATCATTAAATACAATACTAGGAAGTAGGAAGTTGTACCCAAACCCCATAACTATAGGAACTAATCCTAAACTAGGGAGAAAGTTACAACAATGTAACCATTTTCTCCATT
>APFE030048501.1:389062-486738 GCA_000404065.3 Pinus taeda
CCATTTTAAGCTTTCTTTGGTTTTGAGTCCTAGAACTGATGAAGAAAAGCAGTATATGTCTCATGTACCATATGCAAATGTTGTAGGCAACTTAATGTATGCGATGGTATCTACAAGACTTGACATTTCACATGCAGTTGGAGTTGCGAACGGGTTCATGGTAAATCCAGGTGAAGAACATTGGCAAGCAGTGAAATGGGTGCTTCAATACCTAAGAGGCACAGTGACCATTGCATCATCTTTAGTGGTAGTGAAGGATCTGTCCGCGGATATGTAGATGTTGATTATGTAGGTGATTTGGACAAAAGAAGATCTACTACAGGTTGTCTTTACTCTTGCAGGTGGAGCAATTAGTTGGATGTCAAAGCTTCAAGAAACAGTTGCATTGTCCACTACCGAAGCAGAATATATAGCTGCTTCTGATGCCAGTAAAGAAGCAATCTGGTTAAAGGGTCTGCTTGATGAGATTGGAACGACGCAGGAAAAAGTGAATGTACTTTGTGACAGTCAAAGTGCTATTCATTTGGCTACAAATCCTGCTTATCACAGCAGAACCAAGCACATTGATGTAAAGTATCATTTTCTGAGACATGTGATCTATGGTGGAAAAGTTGCTCTTCAAAAGGTCCATACGCAAGAGAATTGTGTAGACATATTCACAAAGCTAGTTACAGTAGAGAAGCTGCAATGGTGTTTAGTTTCTCTTGGCTTGCAGAAAAGATGATGAATGGGGATGGGCAAGGGATTAGGAAAATTGTTGTCAAGGTGGAGTTTGTTGGAAGTTTGACAACTAATTATGTAAATTTGGGTAAAATGTAACAAGTTAGGTTTATACCGAATCATCGGTTATGTAACTAAAGAGGCACATATAAAACCAAATGAATGCCCGAACTATTTTGTGGAGAATCATTATTGATTAAATAGAGATTCCAATCCCTTGCCCCGTGGATGTTTCCTTGACACTCTGTCAGGGTTTTACCACGTAAATCCTATGTTATTACTTGTGTTTGCGTTCAGTTTTCCTGTTGGTTATATTATTTCTTGGTTAATCCATAACTGCAAATGCCTTCTTTATTTCTTGATCAGTAACTTATTCACCTATTTAAACTACAGTTATGAGTTTAAACTCTGTAGATATCACGAAAAGAAACAGTTGCATTAGTATATTCCCTCCTAGAACATACTCTTACCCTCCGTACCATACCCCCTTCCTGATGATGTCCTTGACAAAGGAAAATCAACGTACCCCCATAACGGCAGTTGAAAATGCCTTTGTCCTTATCGTAGTTGGACCAGTACCCACACCCAAACATATCCATGCAACATAGTTAACAAAAAACCCAGCATATTCTGGATAAAATCAAAATGATTAGTTCTCTATAGTTGTATGCTGCTCAAAGAAGCAGTCCCTTCAAAGTTCCATTCTGTTCTAGCTAGTAGTTGGACTAGGTACATCACTGATAAATAGACTCTTTCTGCAAGAAACTCGTTCTGCATTGGAGAATAATTTATCTTTACAACTAGAAAACTTTTAAAGAGGAAATTATGCTAGTCTTCATGATTATTTAATCAAACACCAGAGACAAAAGCAGCATAGAAGGCAAATCATAGAAGACAACAATTATTCACAACAATAAAGCAAGAAGCATCTATTATGAATATCCAGGAAGGCAATATATCAGTGGCATACTTGAAAGAGAATCCACTTGCTCTGGTGTGAGTTTTGCAGAAAAGCCATTCACAGTGTGCTTGTAGCTATACAGGATAGCTTTCCTAGCTTCTTCTTCACTGTCATCATCAACAAGAAATGTTTGGATCCAAAATATCAGAGAGACCATAACAATATGACTGCACAAAATGTAAGATTGAAAATAATCGATTTCAGTTGCAAATCCTTTCTACAAAATACATAACAGAAACTTTTTGCTTTCCTAAAGGTACCAGACACTTCTGAATGCAGCGCCCTAAGAGGGTAATTATTCCAAAATAGCTCCATAACACAGGATGAAAAATAACAATATTTAAATATTTTAACAAACTTTGAATTTCCAAACCTCGATGACAAACTCATCATTATGTTT
Source organism: Pinus taeda (assembly GCA_000404065.3). Classification (NCBI taxonomy): domain Eukaryota; kingdom Viridiplantae; phylum Streptophyta; class Pinopsida; order Pinales; family Pinaceae; genus Pinus; species Pinus taeda. The sequence goes on from APFE030048501.1 coordinate 391,144, forward strand.
CTTGAGCATTGTACCCTTAATGTTGTGTAGGTAGATCAGTCCAGTCAAGTCATTTAATGTGTATCAGCTATGAAATACTTCATCAACATTATTCGGTAAAGGAGTCCAATCGTATTATTAGCTTTCCCATGTGTATATCTGACTATTAAAGAAGAAATAAATAAAGGAAATGTGTTAATATCCTTCGATCACTAAAAGTGATTAACTGGCTTGAATATGACATTGGGTATGATAAAACAAACTGGCCCAAATAGGAGCTGCAGTAAAAAGCAAGAGTGAATCCCCATCCAAAGGGCAAAATTACTTTCGATAAGAGCAGAAACAACATGCAGATAATAAATTGCTAAATAAGGAAACATAGTCACCATGAAAGAAGAAACAAATAAAGAAGTGTGTTAATAACTTAATATCCTTAGATCACCAAACAACTGGCTTGAACATTACATTGGGTATGGTAAACTAAAGAAACATGAAAACACATATCCACTAGGACTAAAAATCAAAGGAAAAAACATAGAAGAGGGTACAATATAGCTGTGCATCAAGACACGATTAAAATTAAAGCGACAGACAATTGCAGCAAATGACTTCCCATCACCGTCAGCTTCTATAGAATGATTACAAAGTCCTAAGACCAGGTAAAACTTAGGAGACATTATCTGGTGCAGATAATTTTTGCAATTGTGCTTTGTTGCATAGTGGTCTGGTAAAGACTCCTAAAATGGCAATAGAAGGTGTCTCATTTATTCAAAAATAAAATATAACCAAGGAAGTAAAATACTGGTCACAAAGCCTTGACAAGGAGTTCTAGTCCATGTGGCTCCAATGACCATTCAACGAGGCTTAAAGACGACCTAATGGGTTCAGCCTACAGCCTAATAGTCCTAATTGATGATTAATATCTCGTATGTTTTGAGCAAAACGAGGCTACTGGGATAGCTTTGTCCATCTACAGATATAAATGGCTAGTCAAATGAAGTAACATGGTCAACTAATTTATCCCGCAAATCACCTGCTATGAAGGTTAGGAAGCACTCCTTAACCAAGAGAATTAAACATATCTGGCCCTCTCTCCTATACATGAAGATATGGAGAATTGCCTGCGTGTCAACAACTCAAAAGAAATAATAGATTTGACTCTTAATCTTATATACACAAGAGATCCAGAATTATTAAGACTCTTATTCTACCTCTATCTCCTCCCAATACAGTCAAAATATGCACAGGTTTTTATGCATGTGGTGTTCTGCCTCAGTGCTGAGTTGGTATAAATAGACTAGAAATTTTCCCAAAGAAAGTTTCGGTCTATGGGACTGACATTGTGTAACGCAGTGATGAGCAACGATATGGAATATGTAATAAGTGTTTAGAGTAAAAGGCTATTTTCGGATTGATAATCTGAGAAGGGTTATAGTTCTATGCAATGTAAAAATAGTATTAATGCATGTCATCTTGTAAAGGCTAAATAATATCCATCATTGTTAGATCACAATTAGGAACATCTGGAAAGAATCTATGGTGCAAGGTTCAGCCCCTCTGGGAGGTTTCTCCTCCTATCTCTTCCCCTATTGGCTAGCTTATATACAATCATTCTCCTAATAGTTGATAAATGCATCCATTTCATGGTTTTTGTTTTGGACAAGTTCACATGCAAGCATGCACAACCTAGGCTTGCATCTTTAGTTTCCTCTCTTAATACAGGTTAGCTCATAAAATGTTGTTTCTCCATAGATATGCCAACTCTTCTTGTGAAGGTAGAACTCCTTATAATTTTTTTCCCTGGAGCATATCTTCTAATATTTCAAGCTCTTGAAATTCATGAATCTTTTTGCAGCACTCTTTGAATGTTTGGTTGAATTATACCACTATAATTCTCTTCTCAACTTGTGTACTTCATTCTCTCTTATTACAATGGAGTCTAGACTTATTCAACTTATGGCTCTTACATTGGGTCCAATTAGAATTCTACAAGTAGAAGGGAGGAGAATGCACAACAAACTTTTTGTGGTCATCCTTCAAAGATGAGTGTGATTTGAAATTCTTGAAAATGTAATTCTTTTTCGCCTTTGCAATATTGAAAGAGATCACATGGACAACATCAAGTCAAAATGAAACTCTTCATTTTGTCGAGACACCCACAATTCTTTGCAAAGTTTGAGTAGGCACGTCTTTGTCATAACAAACTAGGCCCACACAAAAGAGTTCAAATAATTATGCTCCAATGGATATTACAGTGCAAGAACATATTCCCTTGACGTGTTACTCTCAACTTAAGTTTTATTCATGACCCCTTCTTGTAGAGACCATTTTTCCACTAGTCTCATACTTGTACAAGACTTGATGCACGGCACATATCGCCTAAGATAGATATCCTTATTTGGCTCTTTAAGCCTCAGAGGGACTGGGGATACTTGACTACTCTGCGCTCATCAATGATTGGTCTACAATGGGTTATTCGCCTTCCTACATGTATTCTATAATCCCCAATCTCCTGCAAATAAAAGAAAATTCCTGAGGTTATAACATCAATACAAGGTATGATCATCACATATGGACTATTCCTCTTAAACTCTCAGTTCATAACTATACTTATTTCTTGAGAATTATTTCTATGTAATTTTTGAGGTCATTATATGTTCCACTGTTTTTGACATTACTAGCCACGCGTTCTAAGATTTCCTTAAATGTAGATCAGAATCGTTAACATCAATTCTAAACCAAGGCAAAACATCACAGAACCAAATATCAACATATTTTAAGACTTCGTTACTGGAAAGTTAGGACCTATGTCACCGCATTCAATGCATTTTTTGGTTGAAATTTAAAATTTACCGAATCTGGAGGTTTTTCAAACTAATTCAGCCCCAGTTCAGTGAATCTCAAGTTGAACCTGAACTCCAAGGCAAATAATTTCACCATTAATTGAGTAGATTCGTTGAAATTCGATCTTGAAATTCAGAGAAGTAAAAAATAAAATCAAATCAAACCCTAGCTGTCCACTCCACGTGGTTTTCATTTCCCCCAAGGTTTCAGCCACCCAATGGTAGACTCGTTTTCATTCCAACCCAATTTCCTTCGCGACAAATACAGGCACCAGAGCCCGACAACTGTTTTCTTCCTTTACCTGACGCCAACAGCCTTTCCTATGTCCCTACTAGTACTCAGTCCAGACTCGTTTCCAAGCACAGATCGAGGGTTAGATCACGGAAACCAAGGGTTAATTCATCATTCACATCAGCCTCCAGCCTATAGGTTCCTTTTTCCAAAAACACCTTGCTAACATATACCCTACAGTAATGACAAACCTAATTTATAACACAAGGTAATTTTATGCAATCACTAACACATATCTCAATCACTATGTACTTTTTACAGGATCTCAAATTGGCCTTGAAGGTATTAACTATGCACAATTCAAGGCATAAAAGGGAATCTCTATATCCCATTTGATCATGATGTACATTTTCATTTTGTCACATTCTTGAACTTCAACATCAATTCGAATTAGAACCAGGTGACTTAGGTTGGGACAACATAGCGCTTTATCTTTTGAACTAAGTTGCACTGAAACAGATATGGGAATGGATACAAATACGGGGTTTGAAACGGATACGGAAAATTTTCAAAAAATCTGGATACGATACGGCAAGGAAATGATATATATATATATATATATATATAACCATCATCATGAATTCAACATAAACAAAACATCATCATCAATTCAGCATAAACATTGTCATCATCATTAGTGATTATTATAACATTCAACATATTATCATCATCATTAGTAATGTAATCAGAAATGCTACAGCCTTTGTGCTTTCGGGTCCAACTCCTTAAAAGAACATGTCATGCATGGCAGACGGTATCTATCTTCCTTGCATGGCAATTAAAAGGCCCATGGGGTCATTGGGATATTCTGTCAAGTCCTATTTGAACATTTCAATCTTCTCGACATCAGCTTGGTCTCTTGACTATATGCCGGCAAAATATTGGCTAGAGAAGATTTGTTATATTGGAGGGATTTATGTAATCAAGAGAAAAATCAATGACAATTAACAAAACCTTAACCAAACTGAAAATTAATCGCTCAAATAAATATATTTACGAAGACATTCATCAAACCCTTTTGTTTGTAATTTTGAACATCTATCTTTTTTCGAGAAGTAAAAATCCTTGATAAATATATGGAGTGTTGTTTGTAAAGATTTAGAAGAGACTTTATGAGACTGTGTTTATAGTGAGTTTATTTGAAAATCTGATTTCTTCATTTTTATTATTTATTTATGGCTATACAAATTTTCACGCTCTTTAACATTTTAAGGGTGGATTTTGATCACGATTTTCATGGATCCGTTTCCGAATTTTTTGAAACGGATCCAAAAAATTAAAAAACCCTTGGAAAACGTATCCAATTCCAAATCTAAAGTTTCCGATTTTTTGAAACGGTACAAAAACGTTTTTATAGCGTTTCGGACAAAAATCGTATCTGTTTCTATTTCGGAAACGGGGATCCAGGTTTCTGACAAATTCTTCAGGCGTTTACGGTAACTTAGTTTTTTAAGTTTGATCTATTATGGGACTAGTGGAAAGGGATTTCACTCTCAAACTTACCAGGTGACTTAGGTTGGGACTATATGGCACTTTATCTTTTCAAGTTCGATATATTATGGGACTAACGGAAAGGGATTTCACTCTCAAACTTTCTTGAGACATGAGTATAGATGCACTTGCCTTTTTTAAGGAGCTCTCTTATCCACAAGTGGAATTTGTTGATAAAAAAATAGAAAACACACGGTTTTTTGTTCATAGATTAACAATTCTTTTCACTACCCATTTCCACCATTGGGCAAAAATTGAAGGTCAAACCCTGGGAACTGGCATAAATTTACGAGGCAAAGACCTCTGAAAAGGAGTACCGGACGGTAGATCTATCATTAGGAAGACTCTCTACGGACATTGTCACGAAATATGCACTTTCTGCTCGAGATTGGATCACTAACTTCTATGCTTCATCCGAGAGGCAACCGACGGAGATGTATCTTCTTCGCAGGCAGCTACTAAATTACAATTTGCTACCCGATGTTGCATATGGGGTTTCTCCCATACGATATTCTTTACAAAGTCTGGGGCCCTTTATAAGTTTATAGCGATAAATAAGGGGAGATAATGATCATATTTATTTCCAGTAGGACATCATCCAGCCGCACCTTCTACACCACAGTTATGCTGCATACAGCCTTTGACAACATAACGATGTAGGCTGCACCTAGATGCCTTTCTTGGGATATCTGTTAAACAAAATTGCATCAGTTCGTAACAGCAACTGGTTTGCCTTATATATTTCAACCTAGTAGGGTTCTTGTATCTTCAGAAAATTCACATCAACGCTTTTAAACGGGTATGCATAGGTCGGGGCTGCTCTCTGTTCAACGCATACAGGACCAGGATAATGTGTTCTTTCCAGTCAACACTATCCCCCTATTTCCAAGCAATTTCGTTGGATCCCTTTAGAGAGGGTGACTTGCAATCTGCCCTAGGTCACCATGACTACTACAAGGGATAGACCATCATGATCAAAATCTCATAACCTCTGAGTGCAGACATCCCAAGCCATGGTAACCTTTGGGCCTTGTCAGCCCAAAGTCAAAATCACCATTGAAAACCAGGGTTTAAAGAAGAGGTTTTCTACCTCCTAATTAACCTGTTATTATTAGATTCTAGATTATTTTCCGGCTTAATTACTTTTGCAATAGCCTTATTCCTCGACTAGATCAGCTCTCCGAACAGGGCTAAAGATAAACAATAATAAACAAAAAAAAACAAACAAACAAACAAACTTGAAAATTAAATAAACGCGGTTCCTTTACACCTAAGATTACTGCGGGAAACAAACCCGGAGATCAGATCAATGCTAAGCCCAATGCATGATACAGATAAAAAGGGTATCTGCACAATCCCCGTCAGCAACACACATTTTCAGGGTAACGCACATCAGCTTTACCAACAGCCACCATTTCGTGTCAATATAAAATTCAATACTATTTTAATGGGATGCTAACCAAGTGAATTCTACATATTCAGCTCTACCGGAAATGGAAACAGAGCTAAATTTTGAATTAGGGGGCCAAATTTTGAATTAATGGACCAGAGAAACAGCATCCCCAGATGCGTATTGTGTGTACCTGCCGAGAACAGCAGCGAGAGTCTTTACGTGGGTAGCTTCGGGATCATCCTCGCCTACTGCCCTGTCCATGTACACAATTTGCACGCTGCCTTTATCGGTCTCCTTCGTTTGTTCTTCTTCGTGTCGGACGTTCGCCATGACTGTGGAGATGACAACCACGAATGTTAACAACAGCAGTAACACTCTCTTAGCTTCCATAGCTCTCTTGTAGTCTTAATGTAAATATACGGGGGCTTTATGCAGTCGAGCCCTTGAAGTTCGATGCGTTCCGTCGCAAATTGCACCAATAAGGGCGGACGGTTGGATGCCGTGCTGTGGACCTATTCTAGGTGACACGCATCCATCGTGGAGGTTGTTAAAGAGGCGTTAATTTCAATCGAGTTATCCTTTTTTAACGCGGTTTCTGTATGTGACATTCCCCCACTCACTTTGGGGATAATTTGTTTCAAAGATTTTCAAGGCCAGAGTGTGGGGACAAGATTAAATTGCAAGGCTTTTCAATAGTACCGATATCAAATAAATTATTCTTTTCGTGTGAAAATAAAAAACCGATATCAAATAAATTATTCTTTTCGTGTGAAAATATAAAATAATTATAAATTTTATGTATGTTTCACACATCACAACTTTTATTAGGTTAAATCTTCTACTATGTTAAATGGTAAAGAGATTTGAAATATAAATTTTTATCTATAAATCAAATTTCTAAGTATATTTGGAATAGCAGGCATAAATGATACTAATTCATTAGAATTATAATTGGTATAGAAATTATATGAATAAAATTTAATATGACTATTTACTTAAGATTTATATATGAATTATAAGAGGGAATTTAATTGAAATATTTATTTATAATTTATATAAAAGTTACATGGGAAATTCAATTGGACCATTTATTTTTTCATTTCAGGGATATTATTCTTCAAATATAATGAAATTGTTTTACAATGGCACTTCTTTTTTTTAAGAGGGTAAGTGGCCCAATGCTTCAAACAATTGCAATTAGTTTCTTTAAAACTAATCAAAATATAATATTATTTTATGGATATCATTGTCATTTCCAATAAAGAAAAAAAAAATATTTAAAACCTCCAATAACAAAATTTTCCATTAAAAAATATAACCTACAATAATCTTTTACCATAAGAATTATAGGGATAATGAGTAGTGCACATATAAATTATGATGCGTGATGCCATATGCTAAAGAACATAGAAATAACTTTATTTTTTGTCAGCAAAAATGAGAGAATGCTACTTATCTAGCATTGAATTTGCTATAATAAAGAATAATACCTGCATTGCATTGAATCAATTTTGATCCTCATATCCTATTGTCATGCCTTCATAATAAGTAGCAATAAGGAACACATGTAGTTAATATCAGTAAATGCAAGCAAGGAGAGCCAACAATAAATGCAAGGAACCAAAGTAGGTAGCAAAAGTGGAGTAGGAAGTAAGAAGATTTTCAAGGGAAACCATGAGGATTGGTAAGTAGTATTTGTAAATCCAAGGAGCAAGAGGATGGGGGGTTGATTCAAATTAGAATTGATTCCAATTGGAATTGTTTCTTCTTTGTGAGGAGCAAAAAAAATCACCATAACCAAAGTTTTTGATTTTCAATACCCGCTACTAAGATGTAATTTCAATAAATAGTTGATACATGAATACACGAGCTCCATAATAATAAGATTGTATTGAATAACAAGTGTAATATGCAACGTTGTTGCATAGTACCTACTTATTATGCAAAAAGTAGAAAACCCTTATGGGGTGAACGTGATCATATAACTTAGTGATATTAAGTGCATGATTTAAGCACCAAAACCTTGGTGGAGGGGGAATCAAATTGCTAATAATCTATCGGTACACGATAACATAGTTGGTATGCAACAATTAAATAATTAAACGATTTTAAAAAATATATATATATATATTGATTATAAAATATATTATGGAAAAAGGTGGAAAAACATTGTTTATTAGAAAAATACAAAATTAATAGAAAGCAAGCAAAGAATGATTATAGGTTAATAAATATTTATTTTTAAAAAAGTATGATAATGAATGGAAATTAAATATTAATTATGGAAAATCCATATTTTTTTTAGAAGAAAATATTAATTATGGGAAAATTCATATAGTTGAATTTTTTTTATAATTAATTTATGAAGACACTTGACCATTATAAGTTTTTTTTTTTTTTAGTTTTTAATTCTGAAGATTTGGTTTTAAACCACATAAAATTTGAGTAGTGTTTAAGTGCAACTTTTTGGAAAGTTTTCTTGTTTGTTTCCCATCTAATTTCTCTAGAATCTCGCAGGGATTCATTGAAATCACAAGTTTTACAAGTGAACTCTTCATAATCGAAGTGCCCTAGGAGTTTTTGAGGGTGTTGAATACATAGTTGCAGTGAAAAAAACAAGTTTAAACAACACAAATTAAGATTTGGCCACATAAATTTTCATCGGATTCAGGCAATTGGAAACTCCAAAAAGTCGCACTTAAAGACTACTCCCATCAAATTAGTCGTCCATCAATAAAAAATTAGAAATTCAAAATTTAAAAATTCAAAAAAACATTCAATTTCTTAAAAATAATTTTAATATTAATTTTATCAAAACTTTAATAACTTTGGAATTAATTTCTAAAATTTTGCAATTTTCTTAAGAGTCAAATCATTTTGACTCAAACTGATTATATTCTCTTTCTTTGGTAGGCACAAAAATGGGAGTAGTCTTTAAGTGCAACTTCCTGGAGTTTTTGACGGATTTTTGCGGAAATCCCGCGAAAAAATTGTGGCAAAATCTTGATTTATGTAATTTAAATTGGTTTTTTTACTGCATATATAGATTCAACACCCTCAAAACCCTCACGCTTCGATTGTGAAGGGTTCACATGTTAAACTTGTGATTTCAATGAATCCATGCCGAATTCTAAACAAATTAAATAAAAAAATAAACCGGAAAACTTTCCAAAATGTGGTACTTAAAGACAATCGATAAAAATGATAACATAAGATCATGATATGGAGAAAATTTGTTAACAATCATTTTCTCTAATTGTTATGATATATAAAAAATGATTAAGAAAGGAAAAAACTATAAAAATAAGGAGTCGTCTAACCAAGCGGAGGAATTGCCCGGATGGCCAAAAGTGACCAAAATCCGGGCAAAAAATTTTCAAAAAATCTTGTAGAGGCAGTGTTTGAATCATGTTTTTGATAGTGGAAATGGATTCAGCACCATCAAAAACGTCACGTCTATGACACCTAAAATTTTAAAATTTAACAACTATAACTTGGATTTACAAAAATTCTTGCCGGATTTTCTCTAAATATGACCCGAATTGCCATAACTTTTTAGCCAACTCCTCCGCCTCATTAGACTAAGCGTAAAAATAATGACAAGTAAAACATATTATGAAAAGTTTCCTACCTTTTAATTGAAAAAAATCAGAAACAATTTTCATTTCAATTTTAACTTTTTTCTAACGATACTATTTTTTTTTCTCTTATAAAAAGACTTTTTACTCTTCGGCACTTGTTTACTCACAAAGTTCTTTGATGCTCGATAATACTTCATCTAAAAACAATATGAATAAATGTGGAAATCTTCAATTTATTATAAGTGATTTTTTATTTTAATTTTCATTTACATAAAAAATAATTTGTTCCAAAAAAATTATATTCAAGCGAGTTGTGAGGTAACCATCTATTGAGATAAAATCTAGATTTGCTTTAGAAAACTATCACTTATTTATATATAGAAGCATAGTGCGCTAAGTCGCGGTTGGTGAACATGGCTAGCGGTTGGTTGCTTGAGCGAAGAGAGAATAGTGAACCACCAACACGTGCGGCAATGAACAAAGAACATCGAATACATTTTATAACTCAAATCACATGTCACGTTTTATAAATTTAAATGTTATATAGTTATGTTTTAATTGGGTAGAGTTTTTTATTGAGGTGGAGGAATTACTTGGATGGTTAAAAGTGGTTGGAATCTGGGTTAAAATAATTCAAAAAATCTTGTAGATGCAGTGTTTGAATGGTGTTTTTGATGGTGGAAATGGATTCAACACTATCAAAAACGTTTAGGACACCTAAAATTTTGAAGTTTAACAATTATAACTTGGATTTACAAAAATCCTTTGTAATTAGAAAAAAGATTAATGTGCCCGTATTTATTATTGGTACTCCTAATATAATTAACACTGCAATTTTAATTTACCAAATCAAGAAAATTTTCACTTATTTATATAGTAAAAGGCTTTAATTATTACTAAAAAAACATGTTAAGTTTTGTTGAATTTAAGCTTTTGTGATCCATATCAAGTTTAATGAGAAATATTTCGGGGGAAATCACATTGTAACATTTTTGTCGAGGCGTTTTGAACCAACTGAGCACAAGTTGAAGAATCAGATCATGGTTATTGTTATATAGCCGTTGGAAGATGTGCTCTCCCTATTTAACCTGTAGCCATGATCTGGTTCTTCAACTTGTCCTGACAATGAACCACATTCGTTGGTTCGAAATGCATAGACAAAAATATTACAATGTGATTTCCGCCGAAATATTTCTCATTAAACATGTTAAGATTTGTTAATTCCAATATAAATTAGTTTTAAACAATTTCTACTTATTTATAATTATGGTAGGATTATAATTCAATAAAAGGTTGGTTAATTTTTTTTATTAAATAATGTTGTCTTTTATTCTATTATAGGGTTTTATGGTGTAGTTTTATTTGTGATGGTTGTTTATACTATTCTTAGTTGGATATTACCCATAAGGTGTAGATTATTTAGTTTGTGTGGGGTTTAATTTTTATTAGATTTTAGGTTCAACTTTTATGGGGAGGGGTTGAGGGTGGCAGTGAATTATGAGAGATGAGGATTGTCCCAAAGGGCATTTAGGCTTAATCAAGTCTCACACAATCTTGGTAACAACATTCTATTATTGGACAAATCATTCTTCCATATGATATGTGAACTAACCCAACTTAAACTTTGTCAAGCCTTAGACAAGCCCCATGTTAACCCTAAATCCCCTTTATAACTCACAAATATTGAATTATTATAGTTATATCGTTTTATTATTATGTAGGGTGCAACCTTTCATTGTACCTTTTCATTATAATTATACAAATTGTTTCCTATATGCATGTATACGTACACACACCAAAGAATCATAATTTTAAGATCATGAAATCTTGTCTTATACATTGTATTCATTGTAAAAGGAGGTTATCTCCTCGAAGTGGATAACTTCTTATCATTTTTAAGGTGCATTTCATAACATTTGGTATAAGAGCGTGCAAACCTAGGATTTTACTACTTCAAAAAGTCATCTTCGCATTTTCATTATAACTTTTTTATGGGAAATTTCAGATGGTGAAATTTTGAGCATATTAAGAAGAGATCTCGATGAATATCTGATCAAAATCTTAGATTTGGGTTTGCTATACTTTCAAAGATATATCCTTTGGAAATTTAGGTTTGTTAATGATCCTATATGAACAAGTAGTCTTGGCATTTTCATTATTAAAAAAATTTGTGATGTTTAAAACTATAAAATTTTGGCCATATTGTTCATAGGGATACATCTTGTTAAAAAATTAGATTTTGGCTTGCTATACTTTCATAGATATACTCTACATAAATTAGGGTTTGTGAATGGTCTTGAAATCACTTTCAAAGAAGTGATCTTAGAACTTTTGCTATAATTTTTTTCTGGGACACTTCAGACTGCGAATTTTTCAAAGATCTGAAAATACATAAAGAAGTACCTTAGGTAGAAATTTCACATCATATTTGAAAATTTGGAGATATGAAACACTTTACAATTTAATTTTTGGGAATAGGTCAAAAATAATTAACTTTTAGTAAAGTTAGCATAACTTTCACTTGTCACATCTAATTTTGATCATACTAGTGAAATTATGTAGAAGACATATCATAATACTCTAGGCCAATATTTTAAGCACATATGAGCTCATTCCTTAGAGATATTTCAAGACAAAATGCAGTCATCTAGATAGTTTCCAAATTCAGGTTTTAAAGTTACGTAACTGACAAGTGACTTAAATTTTGATTGGAATATCTATCTTTAGTGATCCAAAATTTGTGATAAAGAGGAAAAGGAGGAGAAATTTTTTTTTTTCTCACATGGATCCTAAGGGTACTTCCAACTATACTACACCAACTAAACCCCCAAAGAGCTCTATTATGACTTAAGAATGAAGAGAATAAATTTATCACTATATTGAAGAGGTGGAAAAGAAACTCGAAAACAATATGGCTAAGATGGAAAAGAATATGGAAGATTTGAACCACCCTCTTCTTACATACGTAAGAGGAGAATATTCCTAAAGGAGATATCAAGATGCAAGGAAATCATGAAAATGTGGAAGAAATAAAGATTGAGTCCCAAAATCATGATTTTCCACCACCTCAACATTGACGTCGTCAGGGATTCAATGTCGCATCAAGGAACTACTCCATTCCAAACATCAATATGAGGATGCTTGATGGTAATGATATTATAACATGGATATGCCATATGGAGTAATACTTTGATCTCGACCAGTGATGCCCTTACAAAAGGTAAATATTGCATCCATGTTTTTAGAACAAGATCAATTTGTATGGTTTCAATGGCTTTGTGAAAGGTAAAAGAATTCTATTGTATCTTAGTCCATTTTTATGAAGAAATTTACAACACATTATGGGGATATTAAGAGCAATATATTCTTTATTCAATTGATAAATCTTTGACAAATAGGTCCATTTACAAAGCACATTCAACAATTCCAAAAGTTGAATCTCAAGGTAAAGAACATTTTAGAAGATAATTTGGTATACCTCTTTATGGGAACTGTAATGGAGATCATCCAACATGAGGTGCATCTAGTTGATCCCAAATCCCTAGAGCATGCTTTCAATCTGGCAAGGAAAGTTGAAAGTGTAACAACCCATGGTTGATTCTCCATGTAAATAAAATAAGACCAAGGTCATGGGACACATATTCCAAGTTGAATGGTGGGAAAACATTTTAGTTGGCATCACTTGTGGTTTGTTAATGGCTATGGAAATTGGCAAAGGTATTAGTAAAGGCGAAGAGACAATAATTAACATTTAATTATGAAAATAAAGGAAAATAGGAGAAAAGGAAGGTGAAGAGACACAAATGTGCATCAAGGTAAATTAGAGGAAAAATGAAGGAAAATGAGACAACAATAATAAAAAGGCACCAGAGAAACAATTGATGGCCTTTACCAGTTTAGCATTTGGTTCTCTTATACTCTTGCACACTTAGAGTATTGTTGGAGCACTTTAGCAATCACTTGGATTAGAGAAGAAAGCAAAGGAAGCAAGAAAGAGCAAGGAGATAGTTGGATCAACGACTACAACATGTTTACTTTGTAGTTAACAAGTTGCATGTGTGATCTCCTTGTTGGTTTTTGGATGCATGGTATATGCATGTGGTTCCTTGGTTATGTGTTGTCATTGGCATGGATATTTGCCTAGAGTGACAGTGCTTTCATCCTTGCCTTGCAATTTCCTGGATAGCCATGGTGTAGTGGATTCCACACTTGGTTTTTCTAATTGGTTCTCAGGTTCCTATGGTTGTGGGTTGGAACAAATTCTTTGGAGCCTTGAAACAACTTGGGTTCCCTAGAGGTCGTGGGTTGAGTTACTAGTGCCTGGAGCCTGTGGGTTGGGACAAATTCTCTGGAGCCTTGAAACAACTTAGGTTTCCTAGAGGATGTGGATTGAGTTACTAGTTCTTAGAGCCCTGGACAACTTGGGTAGAGACCAATCTAGTTGATGTTAGTGATTTTTGGAGCATATAGGTGAAATCACTGTGGTTTAGGGTTGAGGTGGTTTGACCTATGGAATCCCTGGTTGGTTTTATTTAGGTTTAACCCTTATGATCCCACATTCTTGCTTGGAATATGGTGCAGGGGTGATTGGCTAAAAGAGAGATTTGGTTCAGGTTAATCTATGTTCGGGTGGTACATGGAAGTCCCTGACTTGGTTGGCATTTTCATATGTTAAAATGAGTTATTTTTCTATTGTGATCTATGAGCACTTGTGCTGGTTATTTTGGCGATCTTTATGGTTGATTTGTTGTAACATTGCCTAGTTGATTTTCCATGTAAATAAAATAAAACCAAGGTCATGGGACACATATTCCAAGCTTAATGTCAACGAAAACATAATGATGGATATCATTGGTGATTAATTAATGGCTATGGAAATTTGAAAAGGCATTGGCAAAGGAAAAGTGGCAATAATTGGCATTTTATTTATGAAATAAAGGAAAATAGGAAAAAAGGAAGGTGAAGAGACACATATTTTCATGAGAGGGAAATTGAATTGAAAAATGAAGAAAATAGAGGCCTCAATGATAAAAAGGCTTATGAGACTTAGTTCACATCCTTTTGACATTTTTTGGGTTGAGCTCTCTTCCATTCTCTCATTCTCTCATACTCTTACACACTTAGAGAAATCTTGGAGCATTCTTGGAGCACTTTGACATACACTGGATTTGGAGAAAGAAGGCAAAGGAAAGCAGGAAAGCGCGAGATAACAATTGGATCAACATCTACAACAAGATTGCTTTGCAGGTAACAGGTTTCATGTGTGATTCCCTTGCTGATTTATGGATGCATGGTATATGCATGTGATTTTCTGGTTATGTGTTGTCATTGGCATGGATATTTGCTTAGATTCACAATGGTTTTCACCTTGTGTTCCATTTCCTGGATAGCCATGGTGTTGTGGGTTTTTCCACTCTTTATTTTTTCTTATTGGTGCTTAGGTTCCTTATGGATGTGGGTTGGAACAAACACTCTGGAAGCCTTGGAACAACTTGGATTGAATTACTAGTCTTGGAGCTTAGGTTGGAATAAACACTCTTGAACCCTTGATGGGTTGAGTTATTAGTCCCTTGAGCTGGGTTGGAAAAACACTCTAGAGCCCTAGAAGGTTTTCAATTGAGTTACTAGTTCCTGGAGCCTTGGACAACTTGGGTAGAGACTGATCTGGTTGGTGTTAGTGATGTTCGACGATGGAGGTGGAATCACTGTGGATGAGGGTTGAGGTGGTTTGGCCTCTGTAAGCCCTGGTTTGGTTTTGTTTTGGTATAATCCATGAGATCCCACATTCATGCTTAGAATATGATGTGGAGGTGATTGGCTAAAAGAGAGATTTGGTTCATCCCAATCTATGGTCGGGTCATACATGGAAGTCCTTTACTTGGTCGATATTTTCATATGTTAATATGAGACATTTCCTTATTGTGATCTATAAGCATCTGTAGTGATTATGTTGATGATATTATGGTTGAGTTTCCATGGTTTCTATGCTAGTTATAGGATGTGTATTATCTATGGATCTTGTCATGAATTGTTTAGTTATTGATCGGTTGATGAATATATGGACTAATAAGTATTATTGTAACTATGAGGAGAGGGCATAGGGCCTTGTTGTTGATTCTCAAATGAATCCCAGACTATTATGATTAGATATGCATTCATGACTTGTAGCTTACATGTTTGCCATGTGTTTGATGAAATGTCTAGTGTATTCTAGGTAGTCTAGGTTAGTTTCTGCCTCCAAGTTTCAATATTTAGCTTTTTATCATGTCAATTATGATTCTAGAAAGTCTTAGGCAGTTCTGGGTAGTGGTCTAGAGGTTGGCCTGGAAAGGTGGTTCAGACCTTGGGACTACACCCTCTAAACTAGAAAAGTTGGGTCATAACCGCATGGAGATAGAGTTGTGCATGTGGTCGGAGGCCTATAATTGCACCCAAGGCTTGTCATGCATGCAGTTAAGAGTCTAGATCATTGAAAAGAGACCCAACTCAGGGTTTGGCCACCTGGGATGGTCCTTTGGCCTCCAAGTGTCCTATAGCCCTAAGGGATGTTGTGAGTTGTGAGTTTATTTTTAATTGTAGGCCCCACTTCCTTAACTGGAACTGAGAGGTTGGGTCATGTCATACCAGTAAAACTAGGTAAATGTGGGAAAGGGTGATTACAGGTTGGTATCGAAGCTTCCAAGTTCAAACACTTGGACTAGATGAGTAGGATGTGATTGCTATGCATGCACGTTAGTTGTCGATGTTTTTGTTATGCATGCATTGTGATGGTCATTGTTGTGGTCTTGTGTCACTATGGCGATGTTGATGTTGAGACGGTTGATATGTTAATTTAATTATATATACATATGTTGTGTTAATCTGGATGGATTGTGTAGACAAGATAACCTTCCTTGAACTTCACTGAGGTATGTTGGATTATGTTTTTATTTGGTTTATCTGACATGGTATGCTTTCAAGAAATAGAAGATCAGAGATGAAAGGCAAAATGGTGGGTTACAATTGATGTGACTCTCCTTATGGATAAGATGAGCAACACAAAGATGAGTACTCTCCTAACATAGCAGACGCCTTGAGAAGTTTAAAGGCAAAGATCAGAATTTGTAAAGAAGATAATGACAGGATCATTCAGTCACATGAAAGACTTTCAAGGGCACAAGAAAAGCAAGCAAAGGTAAATGCAATGATTCTTCAGAGTTTATTAGATTTGTAGTGACATGGACAACCATGGATCAGTTATGTATAAGAGGAAAGGACTAACGGGGCGTATGGTAGTAGGTCTCATGGAGGGCACAGGCCAAACAAAGATGATATGGCCATAGGTGGTAGATGGATGGATACACCTAACAAGAGAGGTAGTGGTTATGGATTCTATTCTAGTTTTGGTTCAGATAGGAAACAGGGTCATCATTCTTATCATCCTTATAGGAGGAATGAGAAGTAGTGCTTGTCAGATGAGTTTAAGAAAGTCAAGCCTCCTACTTTTGATGGAGAGATGAAGAAATTAGAAGATGCAAAAGCATGGCTTCTAGGGATGACGAAGTTCTTCGAGCTACATGATTATATAGAGAATATGAAAGCCAAGATAGCCATTTTCAGTCTCAAAGGAAAAGAAGATGTTTGGTGGGAAGATGTGAAGCGTGTTAGAGGCATCAAGACAGAGGATTTGAGTTGGCATGAGTTCAAAGGACCTTTTAGAAAGAAGTACTTATCAAAGAGATACTATGACAGTAAGGCTAAGGAGTTATATGAGTTGAAGATGGGTTCTATGAAAAATGAAGAGTATACAACCAAGCTTCTCGATCTATTGAGGTATGTGCCATGTCTTAAGGATGACACGATGAAGGTTCAAAGATTTGTTAGTGTATTTCCATTAGCATAAGGTCAGATTGAGTATGATGAGCCTTGGTAATTGGAGGAAGTAATTAAAAAGTTGAAACATTATTATAAGAAGTTTAATCATAAGTCAAAGCCTAAGCAGGGTTGGAAAGGTAAGGAAAAGACTAAGGGGAAATGGGATAAGAAGCAAGGAAGACCTCAAGATGCAGGTAACAAGGAGAATGCAACACCATACAAGAAATTCAATGCAATTGACAGAGGACATAAATTTCAATCTTAGGAGAAAAACAAGGGTGATGGAAGGAAGCCTTATGCAGTGTTGGACTTATGGTGGAAGCATCACAGGAAAGATTTTCCATATCATTAGAGTGGAAGACCTCAGATATATAGTGCTTAGAAGGCATAGACAGTTGAGGATGTTGGACAAAGTATTCCTCAGATTTATGAAACATTGGATAATAGGCAAGTTAATCATTCGACATCTATTATCGAGATGGAAGGTAAGATTTGTGTTCAAGTTGTTTCTATTTTGATTGACCGGAGATATAACTATAGTTATATTAGTCCTGACTTAATGGATAAGTGTTGTTTGAATAAAGAAGTGCATGCATAATCTTAGTTGGTACAGTTGGATACAAGTACTAAGAAAAGAGTTTATCATTGGGTGAGATCTTGTGCATTTGAGCTTAATGCTATGTTTACATCAACACATCTAAATGTGCTTCTGTTGGGATCATACAATATGTAGTTGGGTATGGATTGTTTGTACATTCACAGGACTAAGGTAG
Source organism: Pinus taeda (assembly GCA_000404065.3). NCBI lineage: Eukaryota > Viridiplantae > Streptophyta > Pinopsida > Pinales > Pinaceae > Pinus > Pinus taeda. Next base: position 409,350 of record APFE030048501.1, read on the forward strand.
ATTTCTATGCTAAGGCTATTGAGTGCTTGGATGATGATGGAGAGAAGAGAATCTTGTAGGAAAAGAAGAAGCCTACATCAGTGAGAATGGTTATAGCTATGAAGGAAAAGTGCAGTAGCAGGAAAGGATGTGTATTTTTTGCAGTTCATATTTCCAATGACAAAGGGAAGGATGTTGAAGATGTTGAAATATTGAAGAGGTATCTAGTTTTGCAGTAGTTTCAAGATGTATTTCTAGCAGATATTTCAGAGTTACCACCTCATAGGGAAGTGGACTTTTCTATTGAGTTGATGCCAAGAGCAACACCAACATCTAAGGCACCTTATAGGATGAGCACTCTAAAATTAATGGAATTAAAGTTGCAGCTTAAGGAAATTCTCGATAAGGAATACATTAGGCCAAGTGTGTTTCCTTGGGGTGCACTAGTGTTGTTCATAAAGAAGAATGATGGTACTCTCAGGTTGTGTATTGATTACAGGTAGTTGAACAAGGTGATGATCAAGAATAGGTATACTTTGTCATAGATTGATGACATGTTTGATTAATTGAAGGGAGCGACAGTTTTATTAAAGATTGAATTGAGATTAGGATATTATTAGGTACACATCAAAGAAGAGGACATCTACAAAACCACATTATGTACAAAGTATGGGCATTATGAGTTTGTAGTGGTTTCGTTTGGTCTTAATAACACTCCAACTACTTTCATTTGTTTGATGAATAATGTGTTGCATCCTTATCAAGACAAGTTTGTGATAGTATTCATTGATGATATATTGATATATTCTAAGGATGAGGAAGAGCATGTAGAACACCTAGTAGCAGTGTTAAGATTGTTGAGAGAGCATCAGTTGTATTCCAAGCTTAGTAAATGAATTTTCTTTCAGACAGAAGTTCATTACTTGGGACATGTTGTTTCCAAAGAAGGCATAATAGTGGACCCAAAAAAGATCAGAGCTATCATGGAGTACGAAGCTCCTAGGAATATGGATGAGGCCAGATCATTTATGGGACTAGTAGGTTATCATATGAGGTTCATCAAGAACTTCTCACGGATTGTCTATCCTATTACATTTTTGCAGCAAAAAGCTAAGAAGTTTGAATGGACTAAGGAGTGTGCAACTAGTTTCGAGCAGTTAGCACTTGCTTAAAATGATATGATATTGAAGATTGTAGATCCAGATAAAGAGTTTGTGGTTTGTACAAATGCTTGCAAGAGAGGACTTGGTTGAGTCTGATGCAAGAAGGACAGGTGGTATGCTATGAGTCAAGGAAGTTGAATGAACATGAGTAGAACTATGTGACACACAATCTTGAGTTGGCTACTATCATCCATGCCTTGAAGATGTGGAGACATTATCTTTTTGGCAAGAGGTTCATCTTGATGAGTGATCACAATGGGTTAAGGTACTTATTTGACCAACCTAATATGAACGCCAAGCAAGCTAGATGGTTGGATACTCTTAGTGAGTTTTATTTTGAGATCAAGAACATTAAGGGAAAGGAGAATAGGGTTGTAGATTCTGTTAGTAAAAGAGTGCAGGTGAATCACATTGTAGTAGTGATTTCTTATGGGACAAACTTGTAGGCATGGAAACATGATGACAAGTATCAGTGGTTGAGGAACAAGTTATAACAACAGGGTAAAGGTAATAGGGATGAGGAGTATCATCTCATGGTAGATGGTTTGGTTAGATTCATGAACAAGATTTATGTGTCAGATGATAGTGAGCTCAAGAAGCTTAACTCGAGGGAATTTCAAGTTAAGTCGTATTTAGGTCACCCTGGATATTAGAAGACATTGAAAACAATTAATAAATTCTATAATTGGCCAAATTTGAAGAAAGAACTAGGGGAGTTTGTTGCAGGGTGTTTGGATTTTCAGTAGGTAAAAGCAGAGTGTAAGCATCCAGGTGGTTTATTGCAACTGATTACGATTCTAGAGTGGAAATGGGAGGTCATTTCCATGGATTTCATTAGAGGTTTCCCAAGCACATCGAAGAGACATGATTCGATTATGGTTGTCGTTGACATGTTAAGTAATGTAGCTCACTTCATTGCAGTTAAGTCTACGAATTCAGCTAGTGAGGTAGCTCAAATTTCATTAGGGAGACAGTGAGATTGCATGGTGTTCCTAATAAGATTGTATCTGATAGAGATGCCAATTCCACTTCTAGGTTTTGGAAAGAGTTATTTGTAGGTTTGGGGGAAAAGTTAGCTTTCACTACAACTTATCATCCACAAACAAATGGACAAACATAGAGGGTTAACAAGATTCTTGAGGACATGTTGAGGATGTATATTATGCATTAGCAGAGGAAGTGGGAATAGTATCTTCAATTGGTTGAGTTTGCATATAATAATGACTATCAAGAGTCCTTAAAGATGAGTTTGTTTGAGGCACTTTTTGGGCAGAGTTGTAACACTCCTATTAGCTGGAGTGATCCAGTGAACAAGGTATTGATTGGAACATATATGTTGGTGGAAATGGAATAAGAAATACATGTTATTAAGAGGAATTTAAAGGAAGCACAAGACACGAAGAAGAGCTATGAGATCAACACAAGGTATTTAAAGAGTTTCAGGTTGGGGAGCATGTACACTACACACCAAGCCCAAGAGGAGCTCCTTGAGGATTGGATCATGTTCCAAGCTAGCACCTCGGTATTGTGGGCCTTTCAATATCCTTGAGAGGATTGGACTAATGGCCTATCGACTTGCACTACATCTGATAGTGAAAGTCCATGATGTTTTTCATGTTTCATTGCTTAAGAGATATGTCTAGGATGTTGATCATGTGATTGACTGGTATGTATTGCAGGAGGAACCAAAGGGAGAATTTCCAGCCAAAACCACAATGCAAATTGCAGCGGAAAATAACTCATGCTCTGGAACAGAGCAATTGAGTAGGTTAAAGTGTAGTGGAAGCACTTTGGGCCCGATGAAGCTACATAGGAGATGATTGATTAGATGCAGGCTATGTATCCTTCATTAGTTATTGTTTGAGCAAATGAGCAAATGAGTTTTTGGTATATGTGTGTGTGTGTGGATACTGCAATGAGTTGTGTTATAAAGCTCCAATAAGTGGTATGATTGTCATGTTTTTTATGTTGGCCATGGTTTGCAATGGTTGTTCATTGTAAATACTGCATTGAGCTATGTTATAAAGCTCCATGGGCTGTATGTTTTTTTTAGCGGTTCTCTGGTCATAGGTGTCATAAAACACCGAGGATAGTGCTCGCCCAAGGGGGAGGGGTTTGTAACAACCCCTAGTTGAATTTCCATGTAAATAAAATAAGACTAATGTCACGAGACACATAATCCAAGTTGAATGTTGGGCAAAACATAGTGATGGGTATCACTAGTGATTAATCAATGGCTATGGATATTGGCAAAGGCATTGACAAAGACAAAGAGGCAATAATTAGGATTTTATTTATGAAATAAAGGAAAATAGGAGAAAAGGAAGGTGAAGAGACATAGATTTGCATGAGAGGGAAATTGAAGGAAAATGAAAAAATAGAGGCATCAATGATAAAAAGGCTTATGAGAATCAATTCACAGCCTTTTGACAGTTTTTGGGTTGAGATATCTTCCATTCTCTCATTCTCTCATACTCTTGCATACTTAGAGAAATATTGGATAATTCTTGGAGCACTTTGGATACATTGGATTTGGAGAAAGAAGGAAAAGGAAAGCAAGAAAGTGCAAGGGAACAGTTGGATCAAAAGCTACAACTAGATTGCATTGCAGTTAACAAGTTGCATGTGTGATTTCCTTGTCGATTTATGGATGCATGGTATATGCATGTGATTTTCTGGTTATGTGTTGTCATTGCCATGGAGATTTTCCTAGATTAATAGTGGTTTAATCCTTGCCTTTCCATTTCTTGGATAGCCATGGTGTTGTGGGTTTTTTCACTTATTTTTTGTTGATTGATGTTTAGGTTCCTTATGGATATGGGTTGGAACAAACACTCTAGAAGCCCTGGAACAACTTGGGTTGAGTTACTAGTCCTGTAGCTTAGGTTGGCACAAATTCTCTAGAGCCCTTGGTGGGTTGAGTTACTAGCCCTTGGAGCTAGGTTGGACAAATTCTCTAGAGCCTTGGAAGGATGTGGGTTGAGTTACTAGTCCCTGGAGCCTAGGTTGGAACAAATGCTTTGGAAGCCTTAGAACAACTTGGGTTGAGTTACTAGTCCAGGAGCCTAGGTTGGGATAAATGATTTGGAGCCCTTGGAGGGTTGAGTTACTAGTACCTGGAGCCAGGTTGGACAAATGCTCTAGAGCCCTGGAAGGCTGTGGGTTGAGCTACTAGTTCTTGGAGCCCCAAACAACTTGGGTAGAGACTGATATGGTTGGTGTTAGTGTTGTCTGACTATGGAGGTGGAATCACTATGGACGAGGGTTGAGGTGTTTTAGCCTGTGGAAGCCTTGGTTTGGTTTTGTTTTGGTTCAATCCATGAGAAGCCACGTTCATGCTTGAAAGATGGCCCAAGGGTGATTGAATGAAAGAGAGATTTTGTTCAGCCCAATCTATGGTTGGGTGGTATGTGGAAGTCCCTGACTTGGTTGGTATTTTCACATGTTAATATGATACATTTCCTTATTGTGATCTATGAGCATTTGTAGTGATTATGTTAACGATATTATGAATGAGGGTCCATGATTTCTATGTTGGTTATTTTCTGGTTATATGTTGGTTATATGATGTGTATTATTTATGGCTCTTATCATGAATTATTTAGTTATTGATTAATTGATAAATTTATGGACAAATAAGTGTTGTTGCAACTATGAGGAGAGGGCATAGGGCCTTCTTGGCAATTCTCAAATGAATCTTAGACTATTATGATAAGATATGCATTCATGACCTATAGCTTACATGTTTTCCATGTGTTTGACGAAATGTCTAGTGTGTTCTAGGAAGTATAGGTCAAGTTCTGCCTCCAAGTTTGAATGTTTAGCTTTATTTTCATGTAAATTATGATTCTGGAAAGTCTTAGGCAGTTGTTGGCAGTGGTCTGGAAGCTGGCCTGGAAAGGTGGCTTAGATCTCGGGACCGCACCCTCTGAACTGGGAAAGTTGGGTCATAACCACATGGAGAGAGTGTTGTGTGTGTAGTTGGAGGCCTATAACCGCACCAAGGCCTTATCATGCATGCATTTGGGTCTAAATCAATGAGAAGACCCCCAAATCAGGGTTTGGTCACCTGGGGTGGTCCTTTGGCCTCTGAGTGTCCTGTAGCCTTGAGGGATATTATGAGTTGTCATTTTGTGTTCAGTTGTAGGCCTCACTTCCTTAACTAGAAATGGGAGGTCAGTTCATGTCATAGTAATTCTTTGTCTCATTTTTACCTTGGTAGGCCAGTGAAATTAGGTAAATGTGGGAAGGGGTGGTCACATTTGGCATAATTTTTATTATGGTTATATGTTGGTTATATGAATGGTTTTATGATGTGCTCTAGCTATGGATTTTGTTCATGATTTGATAAGTTACTAGATGGTTGATCAATGCATGGGCTAACAAGTGTTATTGTAGCTAGATTGAGAGGACATTCAACTTTCTTGGTGATTCTCAGATGAAGTTTATGAATATATATGAATTCATGACATGTAGCTGATATGTTTGTCATGTGTTTGGTGAAATATTTATCTTGCATTAGGCATGTATTGGTCAACATCTTGCTCAAAATTTGACTGTTTATAATTATTATAATCATTATCATTATTATGAAAAGTTACATACAATTCTTGGTAGTGGTCTAGAGGCTAGCTTGAAAAAGTGGCATAGATCTCATGACAGCATGGACTGAACTGGGGAATTTGGGTCATAATCGCGTGCAAGCAAGCTTATGGGTGGTTGAAGCCTCATAACCTCATGCACAGTTTGTCAAGGGCATGGTTGGGGATTAAACCTAGTTAAAATGAGTTCCAACTCAGTGATTGATCACTTAGGGTGCTTGGTAGGCTCTTGAGTGATCTGTAGTCTCTGAGGGATGTCAGTTTACTTCTGATTTGTAAGCCCACTTCCATAACTGGAACTTGGAGGTCGGGTCATATCATAGCGACACTCAACTCATGTTTACCCTAGAGATCTTGTAAAAGTGGGTAAATTTGGGAGAGGTAGTTACAGGGTGGTATCAAAGCGAGGTTACAACACTAGACCTCAGGGTAGATGTGATTGTTATGCATGCATGCAAATTATTTATGAGTTTATCATGTATGCATGTTAGCTAGATACTTTTTTGGATATCATTACCTTATTTATGTATGAATTGATATGCGTGTGAAGTTATATCGTGTTAATTTGGATTGATTATGCAGACGAGATAGCCTCCCCTGAAAGACAATAAGATACGATTTTGATTATGTCTCTATGTGGTTTATCTAGCATTACATGTTTGCGGGAGAGAGAAGATCAGAGATGAAGAGAAGAATGGTGGACTACAGTTCAAATGACTCCCCTTATAGGATTGATGTGCATTCAATGGAGTGGGACAAGATAATTGAGCAACAAGGAGAAGAGTACTCTCCTGATATAACAAATAGACTGAGAAGTTTGAAGGCAAAAATTAGCAGTTGTAAGGTAAATACTAATAGGTAGATTGAGGCACAAGAAAGGCTTGCCAGAGCTCAAGAAAAGAAAGCAGAGATTGATGTTGTCATCCTTCAGAGCCTTTCAGATTTTCAAAAGGAGGGACAACCAAGGATCAATCAAGGGCAGGAATAAAATACAAATGGGGCATATGGTAGTAGGTCTCGATCAGGCTACAGATTGGACAGGTATGGCATAGTCAGAGGTGGTAGATATTTGGATAAACCTGACAAGTGAGCTAACACTCATCAATTTTATTCTACCTTTGGTTCTAAGAGTCATCATCATAATTACCACCAACATCCTTATAAGAGAAATGGGAAGCAATATTTGCTAGAGGAGTTCAAAAAATCCAAGCCTCCTACTTTTGATGGGGATGTGAAGAAATCAAAAGATGAAAAAAATGGATACTTGGGATGAAGAAGTTATTTAGATTGCATTATTATTTAGAGAATATGAAAGCCAAGATAGCAATCTTCAATCTCAAGAGAAAAGTAGATGTCTGGTGGGAAGATGTGAAGTGTGTCAGAGGCATAAGGGTAGAAAAGTTGAGTTGGAATGAGTTTAAAAAACTCTTCAGGAAGAAGTACTTGTATGAGAGGTATTATGACGGAAAGGCCAAGGAATTATATGTGTTGAAGATGAATTCCATGACAGATGAAGAGTACACGACCAAGTTTTAAGAGTTGTTGAGGTATGTGCCTTACCTCAAGGATGAGAAGACAAAGGTCCAAAGGTTCATCAATGGATTATCTTTAACATTTAAATAGTGGATTGAGTATGATGAACCTTGGTCATTGGAGGAAGTCATCGGGAAGTTGAAGCATTATTATAAGTAGTCTAAGCACAAGTTTGAGCCTAAGTGGGATTCAAAATGTAGTGAGAAGACTAAAGGAAAGTGGGCTAAGAAGCGAGGAAGACCTCAGGATGTAGGTGATAAGGAGAATGTAGCGTCGTACAAGAAGTTCAATGCAGTTGATAGAGGACATGGATTTCAACCTGAGGCACAAAATAAGGGTGATGGTAGGAAGACTTTAAGGTGTTGAACTTGTGGTGGAGAGCATTGCAGGAGTGAGTTCCCATATCACTATAGTGGTTGGCCTAAGATTTACAGTGCTCAGGAGGCACAAATAGTTGGAGACGTTGGGTAGAGAATTTCTCGGATTTATGCAGTGGTGGATAACATGCAGACTGATCATCAGGAATCCATTATTGAGATGGAAGGTAAGCTTTGTGATCAATTTGTTTCCATTTTGATTGAATTTGGATCTAATTATAGTTATATTAGTCCTAACCTGGTGGATAAGTGTTTCTTGAATAAATAAGTGCATGCATAATCTTGATTGGTGCAGTTGGCTATGGGGACCAAGAGAGGAGTTCATCATTGGGTGAGATCTTGTGCGTTTGAGCTGAATGGTATGCCTACATCAACACATTTAGGTATGATTCCTTTGGGATCATATAGTATTCTTTTGAGCATGGATTGGTTTTTCATTCATAGGACCAAGGTAGACTATTATGACGAGGCTATTGAGTGCCTAATGATGAATCTAGGGAAAGGAGAGTCTTGCAGGGAGATAAGAATCCTACATCAATGAGAATGGTTACAATTATGCAGGCAAAGTGACGTCATTGAAAGGGATGTGTATTGCTTGCAGTTCATATTTCTAGTGATAAAGGGAAGGATAATGAAGTCTTGAAGAGGTATCCTATTTTGCATCAGTTTCAGGATGAATTTCTTGTAGAGATTCTAGAGTTGTCTCCTCATAGAGAGGCAAACTTTTCTATTGAGTTTATGTCGGGAGAAACACCAACATCTAAGGCACCTTACAAGATGAGCACTCTAGAGTTGGTGGAATTGAATTTGCAGCTTAAGGAAATGCTTGATAAAGGATACATAAGGCTAAGTGTGCCACCTTGGGATGCATCAATATTGTTTGTAAAGAAGAAGGACAATACTCTCAGGTTTTGCATTGATTACATGAAGTTGAATAAGGAGAGTATCAAGAGAAGGTATCCATTATCGCAGATTGATGATTTGTTTGATCAGTTCAAGGGAGCTGTAGTGTTTTCGAAGATTGATCTAATATCAAGATATCATCAGGTGCGCATCAATGAAGAAGACATCTACAAGATTGTATTCTGTGCGAGGTATGGACATTATGAGTTAGTGGTGGTTCCTTTTGGTCTTACCAATGCTCCAACTAATTTCATGTGTTTGATGAACAATATGTTTCATGCTTACGTGGACAAGTTTTTGATAGTGTTTATTGATGATATATTGATGTACTCCAAGAATGAGGAAGAGCATGCAGAGCACCTAACAATCATTTTGATATTTTTGAGAGGGATTAGTTGTTTGCCAAGCTCGACAAGTGTGGTTTCTTTCAGTCTCAGATTCACTACTTGGGACATGTTGTTTCCAAGGAAGGGATAACAGTGGACCCGAAAAATAGGAATGTGAATGAGGTCATATCATTCATGGGACTATCAGGTTATTACAAGTTGTTCATCGGGAACTTCTCACGGGTTGGATATCCTATTACATCTTTGTAAAGGAAAGGGAAGAAGATTGAATGGACTGATGAGTGTGCAATTAGTTTTGAGAAGTTGAATCATTTGCTTACAAATGTTCCCATCTTGAAGATTGCAGATCATGATAAGGAGTTTTTGGTATGTATAAATTCTTGCAAGGAAGGACTTGGTGGAGTTTTGATGTAGGAAGGGTAGGTGGTAGGCTATGAGTCAAGGAAGTTGAATGAGAATGAGAAGAACAATGTGACTTGTGATCTTGAGTTGGAAACTATAATTCATGCATTGAAGATGTGGAGACATTATCTTCTTGGCAGAAGGTTTGTCTTGATGAGTGATCATAGTGTGCTAAGGTACTTGTTTGACCAACCCAATCTGAAAGTCAAGTAAGCTAGATAGTTGGCTACCCTTAGTGAGTTTGACTTTGAGATTGTAATAGCCCCAGGTTAAAAGTTCATGTAATAAAGGATAATAAAGGTAAAATAATACCAAGGTCACAGGACATGTATTCCAAGATGAATGTTGGGAAAAACATCCTAGTGGGTGTTTATTTGGTTTATTATGGTTAAGGAAATTGGAAAAGGCAATGGAAAAGGCATCTGAAAAGGAAAAAAGGAATTATTTGGCATTTTATTTATGAAAATAATGGAAAATAGGAGAAAAAGAAGGTGAAAGGTCACAGGTTGCATGTGAGGAGGAAATTGAAGAAAATAGAGGCCTCAATGATAAAAGGATTATGAGGATTAGTTCACATGCTTTTGACATTTCGATTTTGGAGCTCTCTCTCTATTCTCTCTCTCGCATACTCTTGCACACTTAGAGCATTCTTGGAGCACTTTAACATTGGAGTAAGGAAGGCAAAGGAAGGAAAAGAAGCAAAAGGAAAGCAAGGGTCAAGTGGCTACATCAAGATTAATTTGTAGGTATCGAGTTGCATGTATGATTTCCTTGCTAGTTTTGGCATGCACAATACATGCATGTGTGTATTTGGTTCTCTTGTTGTCATTGGCATGGATTTTTCCAGGTGTGACAATGGTTTCAAATTTGCCTCACCATTTTTTGATAGCCATGGTGTGATGGGGTTCTTTCATTTGGTTGAGCTTTGGATTTCCTGATGGTTTTGGAACTAGGTAAGGTGGTCTAAGGAAAATTCCCAAGGGCCTAGGAATCCCTTGACTTGTAATGGTGGGATTGCAGTAAAGCTTGAGGGTAGAGGGGAAAATTTTTCAAGGTATTGGTGAAGAAATTTGGAGGCATCCAAGTTTATTTAGGGCCTAGTGATCCCTTGACCGGTTTTGGTAGGATTATGGTAAATCCTGGTAGTGTATGTTTCTTGTTTGGCCCTAGGAATCCCTTGACCGATAATGATAGGATTATGGTAAAGCCTGGTTGTATAGGTGAGAGTTTCTGGCTTAGGAGTCCCTTAATAGATTTTGGCAGGATTGTGGTAAAGCCTAAGGAAGCCCTCGTTGTTTTGTAGTGAGTCCCACATTCATTCTTGGAATATGGCACATGGTTAAATAGATGAAAGAATGATTTGGTTCAACCCAATCTATGGTCGGGTGGTACGTGGAAATCACTGACTTGGTTAGATTTTGCATATATTAATAAGACCTCTTTTCCTCCAATATTTTATGAGTAAAATTACTTGCTATTATGTGGCTTTGATGTTTTTTCTATCATTGTTATTATTTTGGTTATATGATGGTTATAAGCATGGTTTCATGACATATTCTAGCTATGGCACTTAACATGTTTTGATTGATAAATGAATGGTTATTGAATGCATGACCTAATAGATGTTATTGCAATTATTATGAGACACCATTAGACCATCTTGATGATTCTTAGATAAGTATCAATTCCCCATGTTCAGATATGCATTCTTGACCTGTAGATTACATGTTCTCAATATGTTTGATGAAATGTATTTCATGGTTAGTCTTGGTTAGGTCAAATTATTGACTAAGTTTTGCATTAATGGCTTTGTCCTTGTGTCATTCATCATTCTGGAAAGTTCTATCAAGTTCTGGGTAGAGGTATGGATACTAGCCTTGAAAAAGTGGCTTAGATTCCAGGGTCGCATGTACATAACTGATAATTTTAGACTGCATTCATTGGGAGGCAGGGCTATCCATGTGAATGGAGGGTTACAGTCACTGCATTTCCTTGTTATGCAAGCGAGTGGGAGTCTAGATCACTAAAAAGGCAAGTTAAATAAGGGTTTTGGCACATGGAGTGGTTGGTTAGCTCCTAGAGGTACTGTAGCTCTTGAGGAAGGTCAATAAAGTATTAGTTTGTCAATTCCACTTCTTTAATTGTAGTTAAGAGGTTGAGTCACGTCATAGTAGCTCTTCCTCTCATGTTTACCCTGATAGGCTGGTGAAACTAGGTAGACATGGGAGGGGTGGTTACAGGGTGGTATACGAGCAAGTTTCTGTTATCCTTGGGTGATATTTGATACCATAGAGTGGTATCAGAGCTCCCAGGTTCAACACTTGGATTGGATGGGTGTAATATGTTTGTCATTCATGCATGTTAGTTGTCTATGTGGTTGTTATGCATGCATTGTGATAGTAATTTTTGCACTTTGTGTCATCATGATGTTATTGGTATGTTATGATGTTGATATGTAGGGTAAGACAGAGAAGGAGATGTAGATTATTAGAGTGAGGTTGCAACACTGGACCTCGGGGTAAGAGAAAGTCATCAGACAAGTTTGTATGTTGGGAATGCAAGTATGTTGGTTAATGGTTGCTATAAACATTATGGTTATGTCCATGCCTGTCATTCGATTGGTGTTATGGTTGCATGCATGTTAGATGCTACTTAACATGTGCAGTCATATCCAAATTCACCAAATAGTCATGAATGGTAGTGACTTGTTGTTATATGCACTACGGTCATATGCATGATGATTATGGTCACTGTAGTTAAGATTCTAATGCTATTAGGTATCGTGCTACTTTGGATTAGTTGTGTAGATAGTTATGGTTATGATATTCAAGTATGAGTTGATATAATTGTGATATTGTGTCGTACTAATTTGGACTAACTTGTGCAGATGTGATAGCCTCCCCTGAGATACATTGAGGTATGAGTGTGATTATGTCATCTGTTCGGTTTATCTAGAATGGTATGTTTATAGGTTGTTTGAATGTTTGATTAATTGTGTGATATGAGTATGTGTCTATAAGATTGCATGAAAGAATGATCTTGTTTTAAGATGATTGTAATAACACAATATGTGCTAAGACAACTGATATGCACTTGACTGTAAGTGGGTGCTAGTTGTAGTATTATGACTAATCATTGTGAGTTGATTATGGTATGAATATTAGCCTTGGTAAAGGTTGATTTCAAATTAATAGACATGATGTCTTGATCTTTGCATGATGAAAGAGATTGCCATGAAATCTTGAAGAAGGGTTGGGTTGAGATTTCCCTTGGAAGCAATGGGAAGCCATGTGGTTTGGGTCATGGTGTTTGTTGCTAGTTTTGTATTTTTGGCATTTTGTGATTTGTTTGCACTTGATTTGCAATTTTGATTGCATCTGGTGCATGGCCACGCTACTTTGTTTGTGGTGTCGTATTATTATTGGTTTTTCATGGTTTTCTTCTTATTTTCCTTTTGTTCTTTCCCTTTATGTTTTAAGGGCCTTGTGAATTGGTTAGGAAAGAGGAAATTTGATGGAGCTTTGGAAGATCTGAATGAAACCTAGAAACTGATGTAAGACCCGAATGAAGCTCGATGCATGAGTAAGGGGAATCTAAAGGTAAGAATATGCCAACCAACTAGATTGGTTGGGTCCATTGGTGGAAATTGATGCTGGCACGAATATCATGAGAAAGGTAACAAAAATTTAAAGTAAATGGATTTGAGGCATCAATTGGCTTAGTTATGTTGGGAACTATTGTTCTCGGTCTTGTGCATGTTGTGAATGGATAAAGGGAGTTCTCTTAACATTGACCTTATGACATCTAGGAGTTATGTTGTGATTATGAATATGATGATGTCTATATATGTATATATGTATGTACATATGTTGTTGTTTGACATGGTCGTCACGAATCATGATTGCTTTATGGTAATGAATATATATGTATGTATGTATGCCATTGTCAAATAGGGTCATTGTTGCACAAAAAATTGTCACCATGACTTTCTGCAATTTGTGTGAGTCTATCACCACTCATACTTTCCTCCTTTGCAAGTCTTAAACCTTAGTTCCTCATATCAGGCCTTGAAAATAAGAGAAAGACTTTAAAAATATCTAAAACTCTGGTTTCACACTTTCTCTTAGCATTACCTGTGGTACCGCACCTATTGGTCATGTCCCCTGCGCACCTGATTGCTTTGTATCTGTGTTATGGGTGTGAACCCTTGTAAAAGTTAAAAAGGCGTAAGTTTATTCTTAAAAACTCACTTTGAGTCATTTTTGGAAGCTTCTAGAGAGAATCTTGAGTTGGCAAGTTCGCTCCTTGAGGGTTCATGCATCCCATACCTTAAGGAGCTAACCCCTTGATGTGAGGAGCTTATCCCTTTGAAGGAGGAATCTATCCCTTCAATGGTGGACCTGTAACTTCCTTCCTTTGCACTATAAAATGAAGCATTGGGCTGGTTACTTTGGAGGTTGAAAGTTGAATATTTTTGAGGGTAAATGCTGCTGGAACTTAGTTTTCCTTATTGATCTTTTGAGAGGAGAGATTACATACCTTTTGATCTCATTTGGGAGAGAATGAGGCTTGTCAAAGTAGAGCAGATTCCTGTTTGGACCCTCGGAAGAGCTTGTACAACATCAAGGCACCAAGGTTGTAAAGTTCTTCTATTTTCAAAGTTAATACAATCAAGTTTATTTTTCTCAATAAGCTGTGTTTAATGGTTTATTTTATGAACTCCTTGATCATCATAATGAACATGATTTGTTATATTAGCTATGCAGGTGTTATTTGATGTGTGTTTGTTTGGGTTTACAGATTCTCAAAAGGAAACTCTTTTAGAAGTTGTTGGAGCATGGTTACCACAAACTAGCGTTGGACTTAAGGTAGGGTCTAAAACACCTCTTTAGTTTTTATTAATGAATCACAATATGTTTAGAGAAAGGTAGATTTGCTTGTCCTGCTTGTTGCTAGATATCTGTTGATACTAGGGAGATCGGTCTTGTCCGCAAGAACGATTTATCTGGCCAACAGTCATCAAGGATCATGATTGTTTTATGTTGATGTTTATATGTATATATGTATGTATGTATGTCCTTGTTTGATAGGATCGTCAGACATCATGCTTATGGAGGAATGATTGCTTATGTAGGTGAATGGCATGAAGAGGTTCCTTTCCATGAGGAATTAAGTGGGAAGAGTAGCCCAACATATTTATGAGGTCAGTATCATGTGGATATGAATTGATATTATGTGATTATAATATTTATATGTTATGTTATGGCAAGTAATGTTGACCGATACATCAACAGAATGAAAGTTGTGTGATCCGTGACAGTTGGGATAAGCATGGATAGTGGAAAGGCACTAAAAGTAAGGTTTCTTGGTAGAGACAGTGTGGTCTATGGATGTGCAATACTATTGTTGTGTATATGTCATACATGTTATACCTGTGGTGTTGTGTACATGTGATATGGTGTGCATGTTGTATATGTGGTGCTATATACATATGGTGTTGTGTACATATGGTATATGTGGTGTTATGTACAAATGGTACTGTGTACATGTTGTATATGTGGTGCTATGTAAATGAGGTGCAGTGTACACACTACACATGTGATGTTGTGCATATATGGTGTTGTGTACTTGATGTACATGCAATGTTGTGTACATGTGGTGTGGTGTGCGTGTAGTGATGTGTACATGTTGCACATGCGTTGCTATGTATATGCTATGCGGGTGGTGTTGTGTACATGTTGTGAAGGTGATGTTGTGTACATGTGGTTTTGTGTATACATTGTGCCAGTGGTGCTATGTCCATGTGGTACACATGGTGTTGCTGTACATATGTTATTGTGTACATGTCGTACATGTTGTATTGTGTATATGTGCTATTGTGTTACGGGTATTGTGTAGTCATTGCATCACGAAATGTGTATTCATTGTGATTGTACTATGTGTACATATATTTATTGTGATTGTACTCTGTTTACATATATTTATTGTGTTTTACACTGGGTGTAGGTGAATGTATTGTGTTGTGTTGTACACTGGGTGTAGGTGTATGTGTTGTGCTGTACACCGGGTGTAGGTGTATGTATTATGTTGTGTTATACATCGGATGTAGGTGTATGTATTGTGTTGTGTTGTACACCATGTGTAAGTGTATGTGTCGTGTCGTACATTGGGTATAGGTGTATGTGTTGTGTTGTACATCGGGTGTAGGTGTATGTGTTGTTGTACACCTGGTGCAAGTGTATGTATTGTATGTTGGGTGTAGGTGCATGTATTGTATGGTGTTGTATGCCGTGTGTGGTGTACACTATGTGTATGTGCACATGATTGAAGAGAAGCGAAGGCACTGGGTGCTTGCTAAGTGTGGAAATTGATCCAACGTGTGTACAAAAACAACAAAGGCAAAAGAAAAGAACCTATTGAAGGATAAGTATTCATATTTTATTTCTGTATTAATTATGCATGTGATCTATGACTTTGATTTATGATGGCTGCATTTGATCTATGATTTTGATTTATGATTGTTGAGTTTTGAGCTAACCGGATGTAATATGTTTGTTCATGATGATTTGGTCGAAGAGCTAGTTTGACTTGTTATGACATGAAGTGAGAAAAATTGCAGGTGTACCTTATTGATGAGCTACCAATGAGGTATGATTTGAATTTATTTCAATTCATTTTGAGTCCAATGAAAATTATGTGCTTGGTACAAGAAAGCATGGAAATACCCAGTTTGGGTGGCTGGATTGACTGCCAAATAATTATCAACAAAAAAAAGAAGGAATTGGAACAGGCAACAGTGTGTTGGTAAAGCATTTAGGAGTAGGGTCATTGTGAGACATTGGTACCCAATAGTGTCCATTGATTTCCATGAGCATGCTATGACCGGTATGATGGTTTTGAGGTAGGGATATGCTTTGGTTTTTGGACCTTCCGATGTGAGGAAACCTTGTTAAGGGATGGATCGCCTACGAAAGAGGATGTTGGGGAACTTGGAAGGTGAGTGACTACACGAAAAGGGGTGACCATATTGCTTGAGGGAGTGTGTAGCGAAGAAGGGAAGGCCATGGGATGGATTTGTTTTGGTCATTAGCATTACAAGATGGAATAAAAAACACATTGGGAGTGTGTCTTGGAACAATGAGACGATAAATGTCCACTGAGAGAACAAGTAGTGCAAGGACCATAGCATTGGATATTGGATGTGGACTTTGACTTTGGCAGTGGATTATGGACTTCCTAGGAAAAAGGTGAATCTTGGTATTACTTTGAGGGTGGAGGTGTGAGCTTGTGGATTCCTTGTTATGGATGCGGGCTATGTATCCTTCATTATTTTCTAGTTGAGGCAAAATAATTTTGGTATATGCACATATTTGTGTATGGTTATTATTGTAAATACCATAATGAGCTATGTAATAAAGCTCCAATAAGGGGTGCGTTTGTCATGTTTTCAACAGTTGGTCATTGTAAATACTGCAACGAGATGGGTTATAAATCTCCATGGGCAATATGTTTTGGTTTTCAGTGATCTTGCTAGTTAGAGGTGTCATAGAACATTGAGGACCATGTTCCCCTAAGGGGGAGTGGTCTTTAACAACCCCGAGTTAAAATTTCATGTAAAAAAGGATAATAAAGGAAAAATAAGACCAAGGTCATGGGACTTGTATTCCAAGCTGAATGTTGGGAAAAACATCCTAGTGGGAGTTCATTTGGTTTATTATAACTAAGGAAATTGGCAAAGGCAATGGTAAAGAGGCATTATTTGGCATTTTATTTATGAAAATAATGGAAAATAGGAGAAAATGAAGGTGAAAGGTCACAAGTTGCATGTGAGGAGGAAATTGAAGGAAAATAGAATAAATTGAAGAAAATAGAGGCCTCGATGATAAAAAGGCTTCTTAGAGCATTGTTGGAGCACTCTAGCATTGGAGTAAGGAAGGAAAAGGAAGGACAAAAAGGCAAAGGAAAGCAAGGATCAATCAAGGAAGAGTTGGATCAAGTGGCTGCATCGGGATTACTTTGCAGGTATCAAGTTGTATGTATGATTTCCTTGCTAGTTTTGGCATGCATGGTACATGCTTGTGTATATTTGGTTCTCTTACTATCATTGACATGGGTTTTGCGAGGTGTGACTGTGGTTTCAACTTTTCCTTGCCATTTCTAGGTAACCATGGTGTGATGGGGTTCTTTCATTTGGTTGAGCTTTGGATTTGTAGATGGTTTTGGAACCGAGTAAGGTGGTCTTAGGAAAATTCCCAAGGGCCTAGGAATCCTTTGACTGATAATGGCAAGATTGGGCTAAAGCTTGAGGGTGGAGACAAGAAAATTCCTCAAGGTATTAATGAAGAAATTCAGAGGCATTCTAGCTTGTTTAAGGCCTAGTGATCCCTTGATCAGTTCTGGCTAGATTGTGGTAAATCCTAATAGTGTATGTTTCTTGTTTGGGCCTAGGAACCCCTTGATTGGTAATGGCGGTGTTTGCAGTAAAGCCTGGTTGTATAGGTGAGGGTTTCAGGTCTAGAAGTCCCTTGACTGGTTTTGGTGGGATTACGGTAAATCCTGAGGAAGCCCTGATTCTTTTGTATTGAGTCCCACATTCATGCTTGGAATATGGCATGGGGGTTATTGGTTGAAAGAAAGATTTGGCTCAACCCAATCTATGGTCAGGTGGAATGTGGAAGTCCCTTACTTGGTTGTATTTTGCATATGTCCTCTTGTATTTTATGAGTAAATGTAATTGTTATGATGTGAATTTGATGGTTTTTTTATCATTGTTATTATTCTGGTTATATGCTCATGATAAGCATGGTTTCATGACAGATTCTAGTTATAGCTCTTAACATGTTTTTATTGGAAAATGAATGGTTATTAAATGCAAGACCTAATAGATGTTATTGAGACTATTATGAGAGGGCATTATACATTCTTGATGATTCTTAGATAAGTATCAAATCCCTATGTTCAGATATGCATCCCTAGCTTGAAGATTACAGATTCTCAATATGTTTGACGAAATGTCTGTAACAGTTAGGCTTGGTTAGGTCAATTTACTAAGTTTTGCATTAATAGATTTTTCCTTGTGTCATTCATCATTTTGGAAAGTTCTATCAAGTTCCGGGTAGAGGTCTAGATACTATACCTACAAAAGTGGCTTAGATTCCAAGGTCGCATGCACAAAACTGGGAATTCTAGATTGCAGTTGCTAGGAGGCAGGGTTATCCATGTGACTGGAGGGTTACAAGCATTGGCTTGCCTTGTTATGTAAGCGACTAGGAGTCTATATCGCTAAAAAGGCAAGTTAACTAAGGGCTTGGGCACCTGGAATGGTTGGTTGGCTCCTGGGGGTCTTGTAGCTCCTGAGAAAGGCAAATAAAGTTTTGGTTTGTCGATACCACTTCCTTAACTATACTTTGAAGGTTGATTCATGTTATAGTAGCTCTTCCTCTCATGTTTATCCCGGCAGGCCGGTGAAACTGGGTAGATATGGGAGGGGGTTACAGAGATCAAATACATCAAGGGAAAGGGGAATAGGGTTGCAGATGCTCTCAGTAGGAGAGTGCAAGTGAATCATATTTCAGTTTTGAGATCTTATGGGATAGATTTAAAGGATCTCATATTGCATGAAAGGTAGCATGGTGAGAGGTACCAATAACTGAAGCATAGGTTGCAACAATAGGGTGAAGGTGATAGAGATGAGGAGTATTACCTCATGACTGATGACTTGGTGAGATTCAAGAACATGATTTATGTGCCAGCTAATAGTAAGCTCAAGAAGTTTAACTTGAGGGAGTTTCATGTCAAGCCATATTCAGTCCACCCAGGACAACTGTTAAGAAGTTCTATCATTGCCGAATTTGAAGAAAGAAGTGGCTAAGTTTGTTGTGAGATGATTGGATTGTCTGTTGAAAATGGCAAAAAGAAATGCTATAAATAACATTGCTGTAAATAGCATCTTAGGTACCAATGTTGGACATAGCAACAAGGAATGAAAAAAATGGAAATGCTAAAAATAGCATTGCTATAAATAATATTTCAGGATAGATTCCAATTTTAGTTAGTCCCTGAACTAACATTGAGAAGTAAAATTTGAATTTGATCTTAGCAGTTGTTTGTAAAATAATCAATTAATTCATCTTGAGTTAATTAGTTGGAGAAAATCAAAGATGAAGTCTATGTGAAGACATGCAACAATTATCCCTTTAATTGAGGAAGTTATCCCTTAATTAAGGAGATAAGGATGAGTTGTATTTGGGTTATAATTAGTTAGCTCAGTTAACTGAGTTAAGTCCAGTTAGATTAGTTCCAAACAGTTTGTGGAACTAATTGTGAGTTCAGTCAGTTATTGCATGCATGCATGCAACTAGTGTTCTCTAGATAACTGAATATTCTCTCATAAATAACTCATGCATGTCAGTTCAGACAGAGACCCAATTGAGATTAAAGGAAGGGACAATGTACTATCGGTTGGAGGAATTTTCCTATAAAGGAAACTCATCCATGCAGAATGAATGATCTCCTTCAGGATTGCATAGTTATTTCAAAGGTTAGAGCAGTGTGTGAGGGATAATTACACACAGGTGGCAGCTTGAGGATCTAGGAGAAACTGGTCAAGGAAATAGGAGGCTTGGAGGACTAAAGGAAGGCACAGTTTTGTCTATTATGTCTATGAGCAGCAGTGAGGGATTATACTGAGAGATGGATAGCTTGTGAGCTAAAGCTTTGTGTAATCCTGAGATATTTCCACTTGTATGATAATACAGATAGTGTGGTTTTTAGCCGAGGCTTTCCCTAGAGTATTCTTCTGTGTTTCATGTGTGATTGAATCTTATTCTCTATTATATGTGTTCTGTTTGATCTTGCTCAAAATCGATTAAGCTTCCACAAGTTTGATTGTAGAAGTAGATTCAGTATTTTGCTTTAGTACATTGCATAATCGGTTTAATCTACAGTGAGAATTTCTACATTGTCAGCAATTGAAAGCTGAGTGTAAGCACCCAACTAGTCTACTGCATTCTATTCTGATTCCAAAATGGAATTGGGAGGTTATTTCCATGTACTTCATTACAAATTTAGTGAGGACATCCATAAAACATGATTCAATCATGGTTGCGGTTGAGAGGTTGAGCAAGGTAGCTCACTTCATTGTAGTGAAGTCTACAAATTCAACTAGTGAGGTAGCTCAGATATTCATCAGGGACATAGTGATATTGCATGGTGTTCCCAAGAATATCATATGGGATAGAGATGCTAATTTCAATTCTAATTTTTGGAAGAAGTTGTTTGCATGCTTGGGGACTGAGTTAGCTTTTAGTCAACTTATCATTTGCAGACAGATGGACAGACAGAGAGGGCGAAACATTTTTTTGAGGACATGTTGAGGATGTATGTCATGCATCATCACTGGAGGTGGGAGGAGTATCTTCCACTGGTGGAGTTTACATATAATAATGGGTATCAAGAATCCTTGAGAATGAGTCCATTTGAGGCTCTTTATGGGCAGAGTTGTAATACTCCTATCAGTTGGAGTGATCTAGTGAACAGGGTGTTGATTGGGCCAGATATGTTTTTTGATATGGAGCATGAAATTCAGGTTATTAAGAAGAATTTAAAGGTAGCACAAGATAGGCAAAAGAGTTATGCAATTCAACATAGAGCATTCAAGGAGTTTCAGTTTGGAGAGCATGTGTACTTGCGTATTAAGCCCAAGAGGAGATCCTTGAGGATTGGATCATGTGCCAAGTTGGAACCTTGGTATTGTGGGCCTTTTGAGATCCTTGAGGGGATTCGACTAGTGGCCTACAGACTTGCACTGCCACCTAGTGAAAGTCCAATTTTTTTCCATGTTTCATTGCTTACGAGATATGTCTAGGATGTTGATCATGTGATTGATTGGTATATATTGCAAATGGAACTAGAGGGAGAGTTCCAGCCATAACCACAATGCATTTTGTAGTAGAAACAACTCATACTCTGGAGCCAAGCAAGTTAAAGTGCAGTGCAAGCACTTTGGGCCCGATGAAGCGACATGGGAGATGGTTGATTAGATGCGGGCTTTGCATCCTTCCTTATTTTCTGGTTGAGTAGATGTGTTTGGTTTATACTCATATATGCATACATGTGTTGTATGTACTGCAATGAGTTGTGTTATAAAGCTCCAATAAGTAGTATGGTGTTCATGGTTTTAGCAGTTTGGTATGATGTAACTATTGCATCGAGTTGTGTTATAAAGCTCCATGGGTAGCATGTTTTTCTAGTTATAATCATCATTGTACACTAAGGATGACGTTCCCCCAAGGGGGGGGGGGTTGTAACAACCCCTGGTTGATTCTCCATGTAAAAAAAATAAGACCAAGGTAATGGGACATGTATTCCAAGCCGAATGGTGGGAATCACTTCTGGTTTATTAATGTCTATGGAAATTGGCAAAGGCATTGACAAAGGAAAAGAGACAATAATTGGCATTTAATTATGAAAACAAAAGGGAAAAGGAGAAAAGGAAGGCAAAGAGACACAAATTTGCATGCAAGGGAAATTAGAGGAAAAATGAAGGAAAAGGAGACATCAACAATAAAAAGGCATGAGGGAAATAGTTGATGGATTTTGTCAGTTTATCATTTGGATCTCTTACACTCTTGCACACTTAGAGTATTCTTGGAGAACTCTGTCAATTACTTGGATTAGAGAATAAAGCAAAGGAAGGAAGGAAGCACAAAGAGATAGTTGGATCAACAACTACAACAAGCTTACTTTGCAGGTAACAGGTTGCACGTGTTATCTCCTTGCTAGTTTTTGGATGTAAGGTATATGCACGTGGTTCCTTGGTTATGTGTTTCCATTGAAATGGATATTTTCCTGGAGTGATAGTGGTTTCAACCTTGCCTTTCCATTTCCTCGATAACCATGGTGTAGTGGATTCCCCACTTGGTTTTTTTTATTATTTCTCAAGTTCCTACGACTATGGGTTGGAACAATTCCTTTAGAGACCTGAAACAACTTGGGTTCCCTAGAGGTTGTGGGTTGAGTTAATAGTTCCTAGAGCCTGTGGGTTGGGGAAAATTCTCGGGAGCCTTGAAACAACTCTGGTTCCTTGGAGGATGTGAGTTGATTTACTAGTTCCTGGAGCCCTGGACAACTTGGGTAGAGACCAATTTGGTTGATGTTAGTGATTTATGTACCATATAGGTGAAATCACTGTGGTTGAGGGTTGAGGTGGTTTGACCTCTAGAAGCCCTGATTGGTTCTATTTTGGTTTAACTCGTATGATCCCACATTCATGCTTGGAATATGGTGTGGGGATGATTGGATGAAAGAGATATTTGGTTCATCCCAATCTATGGCTGGGTGGTATGTGGAAGTCCCTAACTTGGTTGGAATTTTCATATGTTAAAATGATTTATTTTCCTCTTGTGATCTATGAGCATTTGTGCTAGTTATTATGGTGATCTTATGGCTGATTTGTCATAGTTTTTATTCTGGTTATATGTTGGTTATATGCATGGTTTTATTATGTTCTCTAGCTATGGATGTTGTTCATGATTTGATAAGTTACTAGATGGTTGATGAATGCATGGGCTAACAAATGTTATTGCAGCTAGCTTAAGAGGGCATTGATCCTTCTTGGTGATGCTCAAATGAAGTTCATAATTTTATGATTATATATGCATTCATGACCTGTAGCTTATATGTTTGTCATGTTTTTGACGAAATGCCTATCTTGCATTAGGCATGTATTGGTCAATATCTTGCTCAAGCTTTGACATTTAGCATTATTATCATCATTGTCATGATTCTGGAAAGTTATAGGCAGTGGTCAGGAGGCTAGCCTGAAAAAATGGCATATATCTTGCAATATCCATGGGGGCTTTAGTTGATGAACCTCTTACATATCACATCCATTCATGGAATATTAAACAATACCATTAATTTTACTACATATTGGAAAATACCTCTAAAAATAAGATTATTTAACCCCCTACCAATATAAACCCAATACACCTTCCCAATTTGAAAAACCCGTACTTTCACTAGATATTGTAGGCATCCACTTTTTCATCAACATTTTTAATAACCCTTTATATTTTTTCATTAACTTTGAGCTCCATTTTTTATACCTACCAATATAAAAACCCTTTACCCCCTATATATCCCCCAATATATTATGCCATTTTTTTCTCAACATATTTCCCCCAATATGAATGCACATGGTATGGTATTTCTCCTCCAGTGAAGCCCCCATAGTGACCGCATGCACTGAACCGAGGAATTTGGGTCATAACTGCATGTAGGCAAGCTTATGGGTGTGGTTGGAACCTCATAACCAAATACACAGTGTGTAAAGGGTGCTGTTGGGGAGTAAACCTAGTGAAAAGGAGTTCCATATCAGGGATTGATCACCTAGGGTGGTTGGTAGGTTCCTGAGTGATCTACAGTCTCTGAGGGATGTCAATTTACTTCTGGTTTGTAGGCCTCATTTCCATAACTAGAACATGGAGGTTGGGTCATATCATAGTGACACTCAGCTCATGTTGACCCCGGTGAGCTTGTAAAAGTGGGTAAATGTGGGAGGGATAGTTACAAAAAGTAAAAATATGGCTATTGGAAAAAGTGGTTACTGACAATTATAAAGAACATAATGCTCCTTCCCAATTTCTCTCAATGACAAAGTTGACACCTCAACAAATGGATGAAAGAAGAGCAAAGGGACTATGTTTCAATTGTGAAGCAAGTTCAATAAGAGGCATAAATGTCATAAGAAGAAATTATTCTACATAGACCATGAAGAGGAAGAAGATCAAGAATTGGAATCATCACAAGATCTAGAGTTAAAAGAGACTACTCCAATAATATCTTGTCATGACCAATATCAACACTACAAAAACCCTTAAGATAGAAGGATATATAAAAAATAAAAAGGCAATATTGTTTATTGATTTAGATAGCACCCATAAATTCATTAATTACAAATTGGAAAAACTTATGAGTTGTTTTGTGTATCCAACACTAGAGTTTCAAGTAATGGTTGTGGATGGAGGTACCATAAATTGTTTAAGTGCCATAGTATTAAGTTGAATATGGGGGGATATTTATTGAATATTTCCATGAATCCAATCCAAATGGGTTTTTTTGATGTTAAATTAGGGGTCCAATGATTACAATCGTTGGGAATAGTTGCCCTTAATTTTCAAGATATTTCCATGAGATTTTCCTTACAAGGCAAGGAATTTGAGCATAGAAGTATCCAATGGAATCCCTATAAAGTGATAAGCTCTAAAAACATGACAAAATCACTTGAAAATGGAAACCATGGTGTAATTGACCAATTGTGTTCATTAAATGTTCAAACATCGATATCCTCTATTCCCTTGGATCTCTAGAAAGCTATCAACAATCATTTCAAGGTCTTTGGAGATACTCCTAAGGGTCTTCTCCATGTTCAATACTATGACCATGCTATTCATGTGCAACCCAAAAGTTTACCACCTAACATTAGACCTTACACGTATCCATATGCACAAAAGAGTGATATTGTGTGCATGGTTCAAGAAATGTTAGAGGCCAACATCATTTAACCTAGCCAAATTACTTTCTCTTCACTGGTGGTGATGGTTATTAAAAAAGATGGCTCAAGGTGTATGTGTCTAGATTACAGAGAGATCGACAAAATGACAAACAAAAGTTTCCCATTCCTATCATTGATGAATTGCATGGAACAATTTTCTTTACTAAGTTGGATGTTCGTTAAGGATATCATCTAATTAGGATGACACTAGAAGTCATTCCAAAAATAGGCTTTAGAGCACATGGAGGTCATTATGAGTTTTTGATTGTGCCATTTGGAGTTGCTAATTCACCTTCAACATTTCAAATCTTGATGAATTTTATTTTCAAATCCTTCCTTAGAAAATTTTTGTTAGTATTTTTTGATAACATACTAATCTACAAAAAATCTTAGGAAGAGCATGTACAACATGTTGATAAGGTCTTAACACTATTGGAAGAGAAATAGTTACATGTAAAGCCTTCTAACAATGTCTTTAGTGGTCAAGAAGTGGAACATTTGGGTCATATTGTATCTCATGAAGCTGTCAAAGTGGACCCTAACAAAATAAAAGCTATGACAGAATGGCCAATCCCAAAGGCATTGAAGAAACTCAAAGGATTCTTAGGATTGATATGATATTATCACAAGTTTGTTAATAATTATGGTTAAATACCAACATATCTAACAAAAATATTGAAGAAGTAAGCATTTTATTATACTAAAGAAGAAATCAAAGATTTTGAAAAACTTAAAGAGGCTATATGTACAACTCCTATCTTAGCCACACCTGACTTCAAAAAAACTTCATTGTGGAGTGTGATTGCTCAGGCTGTGCCATTGATGTAGTTTTGATGCAAGAAGGAAGCCCCCTTGCCTTTGAGAGTAGTGAACTTACTTAAACCCATATATGAAAAATAGATGTTGGCCATATTACATGTAGTTAAGAAATGGCATCCATACCTAATAGGAAGAAACTCTAAAGTAAAAACTTATCATGATAGTTTGAAGTACTTCTTAGAACAAAGACGATTTTTGGAAGATCAACAAAAATTGCTTATAAATATGCTAGTTTATGACTTTGAAATTATCTACAAAAAGGAAAAACAAAATACTCTGTGAGATGCACTCTCAACGAAAGAGGAAGACACACAGGGTTTACTATGCACTATTTCCATTCCACAATTTGACTAGGTGGGAGAAACAAGCATAGAATGAAAACAAGATGAGAAGGTATGCAAGATTATCCAACAACTATAGGAGGGCTCAAATGTATTAGAAAACATTATCTGGAAGATTTATTTGTTGTGGTATCAAACTTTCTTATACCTATGTAAGAATTCTCAAGTCAAATAAAATATCCTTTTGAAATTACATATTTCTCCTATGGGATGATATTCATGGTTCTTGAAAATATACCATAGTATCAAAAAATATGTTTTTTTTGGAAGGTATTAAAGTAGAAATGCAAAGATTTTTGGCCAAATGTGTGGTATGCCAATAGAATAAGGGAGAGATAATGAAGACCCTATGACTCCTATAACCATTAGCCACACCACGCCAATGTTGGCAAGAAGTTTCAATGGATTTTATTACAGGATTACCCAAATTTGAAGGAAAGTATGGTAGTGATAGATTGGATGAAAAAGTATGCCTATTTGTGTTGTCTTTCTCATCCTTTCAAATCATTTATAGTGGAAAAAAAATTCATGGAAACAATCTAAAAGTTACAAGGAATCCCAAAGATTATTATAATTGACAGAAATCTAATTTTCATTGGAAAATTTTGGACTAAATTATTTTCTTGTTTGGGTACTCAATTGACTCACAACTCATCTTACCATCCTCAATTTTATGGGAAAACTGAGTTTGTGAATAAATGTTTAGAAGTATATCGGTGTTGCTTTGTATCCATTAAATAGACACAATGAGTCAAGTGGTCACCCTTAGCAGGATGGTGATACAACATATCTTTCTATACTTCATAAAAATGTCCCCATTTATAACACCTTATGGACATCAGCCTCCATCCATCACATCACCCTTGAAAGGGACTATAAAGGCTCAAGTAAAGGAGGACCACATAGGGCACAAACAAGAGGTTCTCATGCTATTGAAAGACAATATGGTTATAGTACAATATGAGATAAAAAAACAAGTAGATCAACATCATGGTGAAAGCCTAATTTGAATTGGGAGATTATGTATTTTTGATACTATAACCACATAAATAAATGTTCCTCAAGCAATAAAAAAAGGAACATAAATTAGCATTGAGTTATTGTGGCCCTTATAAGGTGTTTCAGAGGATTGGCAGAATGGATTAAAAATTGGACTTGCCCCCATTTTCACATGTACACCTAATATTCCATGTTTCTTGCTTAAATAAGGTAATCAATGACAAGATCACGGTTCAAACTCTTATACTAGAGATTAATGAAGAAGAGAACATCATACTAAAACCATCATAGATCCATCTTAAGTATAGATATAACATGAGCCGAGAGTGATCAAATTTCTTCATGTGCAAACTTCTTTAGAGTGCAAAATGAAATGTGTAAATTTTCATTGTTTGATTGTATTTTTGAATGCTATTTTAAGGACCAAATAAATGTTTTAACCATAAAAGATTAATTTTTTTTGATATATACATATATTTTTTTAAATCACATATAATATATACATAATTGTCAGTAAAATATTTTACATCACATGTACAATGAAACATTTTATCAACGCAAATTAAAAATGATGTTACTATTATTAATATTTTTAAATATATGTCAATATTAGTTCGTATTAAAATATTTTATTGATAACCGACATTGAATATATTTTTATATACAACATTAAAATATTTTATTTTAACAATTTTTCTTCTTTCTATATATAGATATAATATATATATATATATATATGAATTTGATATCGACATAAATAGTTAACATATATATTCAAATAGTTTATTTAAATCTCTTGTTCAAATATTTTTGAAAAGTATAAGGTTTAAACATCATACTCACACTTTTTTCACTTCTAATTACTTTAGAGGATATTTTTATTTATTTATTATAGGTAACATTGTTTATCTATTTAGAGCATAATTTATTTTTATTTTAGAGGGGCACGTGTCAACTATATGGACGGATAGACTTACACATCCCCTCACATTGGGTTGTAGAATGAGCCTCTGGGCTCAACTAGAAACAAGGATTAAGTAGTTGAGAAATCAAGCAATTATTGAGTAGCTCATTAAATAGAAGAACGTACTAGTGGAAAAGGTGACATGGGAAGATGATTTATTCATGTAGAAACATTTGCAATTAGTCAAGTATTGAGGAAAACACTTGTTTGAAGGAGAGGGGCATGTTAAGCCCTAGATAATCCCCATGTTAACCCCAAAATGCCTTATTCATCCCTTGATAATCCCCATGTTAACCCCAAAACCCCTTATTAAGCCCTAGATATTGAGTCGTTACATTTATATTGTTTTATTGTTATGTAGGCCATAACCATTCATTGTATATTTTCATTATAATTATACCCTTTATATTCTATATATATACCAAGGAGACTTAGTCCTAGGATCATCAAATCTTACTTTATATATTGTATTCATTGTAAAAAAAAATCCCCTCTAAATTAATATAATTATAGATTTATCATTTTAAGTCAGAGAAACAAATTAGTAGAAATCACATCTCACTTTCCTAACTTAAAGAACTTATTGTTTCTTTTCATACATTATAAAAATTGACAATGAAATTGTGAATTAATGTTTTCCCATTTTTCAAATGTGATGGGAATTTCTTAGAGGTATATTTTTTTAAAAAGTTCTCTTATACTTAAAAAAAATGGTAGTGAAACTATGAATTGGTGTTATTTTCACCCTTTTTTGGGAGATATTTGAGAAAGGTATTTGTAGGATCTTCATTATTGGGATAATGTAAGGGATTGCGTAGTTCTACCTTGTGGTTATCTTTTTTTCAAATCTTTTTACCATGAAGGTCGTCTATTCTTTCCTTTAAAACCTAAGAACTTTGTCTTAAAAATATGAGGCTACCATTTATCCATAATAAATGTAGACTTTGTAGTGTAAAGTAATGATTTATAATTAAAATTTATGTTTAGTATTATATTTGGTTTTTAACATAATTTGAGTTAAAATATTAATGTTCAAAAGATCATAAATACATATGTGAGTAAAAGTGTTTGAAACATTATGATTTGTAAATTTATTGTAGATGTTTTATTGGAACAATTCATCACAATATATTATTTGATATTTTGAAATATTAGAGGAGGTAGGTGCATGGTGGGGGGTTATCTTTTGTCTCAGTGGAACAATTGAGTTTAGTTTTGAATGGAACATGCAGATAACAACAAATAGCATAACAAAGGCCTACACACTTCCGCAAGTGTTTCTTATTACTTGACTTCTCCAACATTCCTCATTGACAATGATTAGTGACTCAAATAATAGTTAATCATATGACAAAAGTTGCTCTCTCAAGGGATTATCATCTAAATGCCATTCTAGGAAGGATATGGTCCATGCTATACAAAATATGTTGAATTGAATAGTTCCAAGCAAGGATAATCTACGGATATATTCATCATATTCTATGTATGTCTCCTTACATACATCATGGGTAAAAGGATCCATGTGCATAAGAATCCCCAAATTTGTGATATTGGATGTGTGATCTGGGTGGCTCCAGAAATAGAAGTGGCCTTGAAATAGCTCAAAAATCAATGTCATCAGATTGAAATGAAACTAGAACTAGATCGTAGTGCTAATTTCCATGATTCCAATGGTGTGAACAACACTTAAATCCGAGTTCGCATGCTCAAGTTATAGCTGGTCAAAGTTCTGGTCAAACTTGGCCAAGTGGTAGTCACTAACAAGGCAACAATTTGGAATAATCTTGGTGAATAGAATCCAATCACTGGAATGGGTGAATTTGTCGCCTTCTTAATTTTTCCGGTGACCCCCAAAAATCGACAGAAAAACTTTAGCTAATATAAGCTATATAACAAAAAAAATATAAGAAATTGGTTGGGAGAGCACCAACCTCACCAAATGGATGCCAAAACACATATATTATATATATGGTGGCGGGTGGTCAAATCCCACGACTACATGACATAGCTCGAAGGCCCAACCACCATATGTTGCAACGGTAAACCAAAATGCCATCATTTAATATGCCACAAGTGGAAAGGAACCGGGGCTCATGGGGTTTGAACTCGCTCGGCTAGATGGCCAACTTGCCATTTGAGTGGCCCCATACAATAAAGCCTAACCAAAAAGCAATGAACACACCAAAATTACATGAAGGAGCTATAATAAGGGGTCCCGCGGGTTGGACCCCGATACCCCCCCCATCTAAATGTGCCCAATTACCAACGATCCAAGCAGCCTTCGCTGGAAAATTTTCCAATATTATTTTATTTAAGCCTCAAAAATTTTGCAATCGACCAAAACGGTGGAGGAGTGGGGCATGGAACCATGAGCTGCCAGGAGGGTCAGAACCATGAGCTATGAATCTGCTAGATGTTGAAAACATTCCCTTGTGGGGCCACAGGTGCCAGTGTCACAATTTGACAAGTTTATAATCATTTTTGCACGTTTTCACGCTAGGAATCCAACCGTGCAGCCTGTTTCTCTAGTTAAGGTCTCCATTTTTTGTCCATGACAAATATTGGAGGTATAAGGGTCATTTTTGTAAAGTTGATTGTAATTCATTTCTTTGTTTCCACTTAATGAAAGAAGGCCATGCCACTTTGAGCAAGGCCTGAAGACGTAGCCCACATTGGGTGAACTCCATAATCAAATTGTTTGTGTGTCTTTGATCTCATGGTTGTTGTATGATTTATGCTTCTTTTCCATGTGTTAAGTTACTTGGTTAATATGCTCTTTTATATGCAATTTTGTATGCATCCTTGAAGTTAAAAGATCTGGATCAAGTTTGGTATCAGAGAAAGTCTTCTTGATGCGAGTTGCATGATTGAATGCTAACCGGGAACAAGCTACAAAGAGGTGAAGGAAAACTTAAATCCCTTGATCCTGAAGCAGGGCATGCACCAAGAAGGCGAAACATGGCATATGAGGAAGCTCGAATAGAGGAAGAGCGAAATTATCGCAAGATCTTCTTCAGTATGGCAGAGAAAGTTGACAGGTTGTTTGCAACATATGAAAAGACAATCAAGCTTGAGAAAAAAGAACCAAATGATCCTACCTCGGTAAATCATGAAGGTGGAGGAGAAGAGCCTCCTCCATCTCTGTCCTTCAGTGAGAGTTCTTCTTCTTCCTCTTCTTGTCATTCTAACAGGCATCATATGAATGCATCTAAAAAGCCCCTTTTCAAGCTGGAGGTCAAATTTGATTTACCTGTATTTAATGGAGAATCTAATGCAGAAAACTAGATAACTTGATAATACAGGTTGAAGTGTATCGCCACATAAAAAAATCAAAGAGGATGAAGCCAAGATCTAGCTAGCATCCCTTCGATTGTGTGGCACCACTCTCATATTGTGGGAAGGTAAGGTACAACAAGGTGGTAAGAGTAGTTGTAAACTTCTTAATCTTGGTATGAGATCATTTCTGCTTTAAGAGGACAATTTTACACATTATGTTATAGACAAAAGGCCATGGTGGAACGACAACATTTGAAACAAAGCAAAGGTCAAATTGTTCAAAATTTTATAAAGAATTTTAGAAAACAAGCATTAGCATTGAATGTTCCACTAGACACTTCTGTGACGTTGATGAAATATATTAGCTCTTTGCATAGTTATATGTGTCATTCATTGTTATTATTTGAACCTATCTCTTCATGAAGCTAGTGTGAAGACTATACATCTTGAAAGCAAGGAGAAGCATGAGCAAGGTGACCACCTGAAGAGGGCAACAACAACCAAGAGAAGAGAAGCAAGGCCCTGTTGTACTCATTGTGAGAAAGAAGGGCATGATGAGGAGAATTGCTGGAAACTGTATCCAGAATTGAGGCCTAAGAGGAATGACAAAAAAGAGAAGCACAAGACTATTGGAATTATGCACCAAGACCAAGAATTTGAATCAAAGGATGATGACAAGATCACAACTGTAGGATTTGCAGGCGGTGGACCAATTGACCCGGGATTAGACTTAGGTGGCGAAATGAAGATTGCAGCTCTTGGGATTGCAATGTATGGACCCATCGATTTAGGTTCTGATTTGGGCGATGAGACAAAGATTTCAGCAGATGTTGTGCCAAAAATGAAAAGGGAACCAAATGAGGCATGGCTCCAAGAACTCAAAGAAATCAAAAAAAGCATTCATGTGGAGAATGTTGAATTAAGGATACTCCTATAAGAAAAAAAGGAGAAAAAAAGGTTGTAACATCAATTACAAGCCAAGGAGGAGGCCTTGGAAAAGTTGCAGCATAACAAGCCTGAGGTAAAAAGTGATTCTTCAATTTCATGTACTTTTTATGATGATGATTTTGCTGCTTTTGAGAAACATACTACAAGAATTGGATCAAAATCGTTGAAGAAGATGGGGTATCAAGGAAAGTGCCTTGGAATTAATGGCCAAGACATTGTAAATCCGATCAAAGTGGAGGAATCACCTCGTTATGCAGGACTTGGATATGTCCGAAAAGAGGCCAGGGCATGTCCCAAGACAACCAGTGACCAAAAAACAACAGATGAAGAGAGCACTTCATCACATTCCAGTGATAGTAAGGGTTCCATGGAAACTTATCAGAGGCACACTAGAAATAAGCGTTCCAAAATGATTAGAAATTTTGGAGGAGAAGAATCATTGTAGTCACTGCAACGAGCCACGTTCCACTATTAGATGCCACATGTTAGATGCTCTAGGACCAGAAATCATCTCTAAAGAAACCAACATGAAAAGTTTTTCGTCAACTGAATCAGCTCCAGGATGATGACCCCTTCACTTTGTTGAGTAAGAGATGGTTTTACTAGATATAGTAGCTTTTCATGGCCACATTTTGTAAATCATGTGTTGCGAATAGTTGTAAGAATGATGATGTGTTTCCAATCGCTTATTAAAGCAAAAATGATGTTTTTGGCCTTTTTTTGATAGCTGGGGTATTGGTTTCTATTATGATGTAAACTTGACCAAAGAGTGTGTGTTATCAACTCTTGGCAAGTATGGGGTTGTTTGAGTCATGTGTGGTTTTGTATGTGATTGCAAAGAATGTACCAGATTTGCATGCAATGCAGATGTTGAAAGTGTGGCTTGACAAGGATTCATGAAGTGTGCAGGATGTGTTCATGCTTTTGGAGGACCAAAAGCTCCTTAGTGGGGTGGAATGATCTGGGTGGCTCTAGAAATAGAAGTGGCCTTGAAATAGCTCAAAAACAAAAGTCATGAGATTGAAATGAAACTAGTTCCATATTTTAGTCCTCGTCACCCTGATTCCAACGGTACAAACGACACTCAAATCCGAGTTTGTATGCTCAAGTTATAGCTAGTCAAAGTTGGCCAAGTGGAAGTCACTAATGAGGCAACAATTTGGCAGAATATCGGCGCATAGAATCTAACCACCAGAATGGATGAATTTGTCACCTATTTAGTTTTTTTCGGTGACCTCCAAAAATCGGCGGAAAAACTTTGCCTAATACGAGCTATATAACAACATATATATTATATATATTATATATATAATTATATAATATATATATATATATATATATATATATATATATATAATAAATTGGTTGGCAGGCCATCAACCCTATCAATCAGATGCCAAAACACATATATTATATATATAGTGGCGCATGGTCAAACCCCACCGTCGCATGACATATCTTGAAGGCCCAAATACCATACGTTTCAACGATAAACCAAAATTAATATGCTACAAGTGGTAAGGAACCAGGCCGACGGTGTTTGAACCCACCTGACCCGCAATTTGGGTGACCCCATACAATGGAGCCTAACCAAAAAGTAATGAATGCACCAAAATTAACACGAAGGAGCTATAATGGGGGGAGGGGGGTCCTGCAGGTTGGACCCTGGGACCTCCCCCATCCAGATACACCCAATTACCAATGACCTAAGCGACCTTCATTGGAAAATCCACCCATATTATTTTATTTAAGCCTCAAAACTTTGCCATTTGACCAGACCAGTTGAGGAGTGGAGTGCAGAACCTTGAGCAGCTAGGAGAGTAGGAACCATGAGCCAGGAATCTGCTAGATGTTGAAAAGATTCCCTTAGGGTGCCAGAGGTGCCAGTGTCATAATTTGACAAGTTTATAGTCATTTTTGCAGGTTTTCGTGCCAGGATTCCAACCGTGCAGTCTGTTTCTCCAACCAAGGTATCCATTTTTTGTCCATGACAGAGATTGGAGATATAAGATTCATTTTTTTTAAAGTTGATTGTAATTCATTTCTTTGCTGCCACTTAATGAAAGAAGGCCTCCCCACTTTGAGTAGGGACCTAAGACATAACCCACATTGCGTGAACTCCATAATCAAATCGTTTGTGTGCCTTTGATCTCATGGTTGCTTTATGATTTCTACTTCTTTTCCATGTGTTAAGTTACTTGGTTAATATTCTCTTTTATATGCAATTCTGTATGCATCCTTGAAGTTAGAAGATATGGATCAATGTGGGTGGCATTGAATGCATGTACACCAACATGTTAGTGATGCCCTTCTTATATTTGATGACTAGATGAAATTGCTGCAAAAACCCCATCTACTTATAATCTCTAGTTTGTTATGGCTTACTCTGTACCTACAAATATTATAATGATTGGTGATTAGTGTGGATAATGGTTTCCTTACCCATCAATTTGTGCTTCCATTTCTTAACAACTTGAGCCAAGGTGTAGAGTTTATTATCATATGTAGGGTAGTTCAAAACTCCCCCTTGAAACATCTTGGATTAATAGAATACTAGCTTACTTCTTTGCATCAAAACTACTCCTGTAATATACCAACTTGTATCTATCTCCACTTCAAAATGAATATACAATTTAGGGAATTCAAGAATGTTCTTGACTCATCTTTCAATTTGGCTCGTTGAAATATTTTCACTGACTCCTTTCCCATTGGAAACTATTATCATTGGCTTTTATAACATGGAGTGGTGTAGCTACAATTGAAAAGGATGCTATGAACTTTTATAGGTATTGCACTTCCCCAACAAAGCTCCTGACTTTTTTTATATTTGTAGTTATCGAGCACTTCATGATGGTCTCCACATTTGTAGGATTTATCTTGAGTTTCACTTTGCGTATCATATATTAACCTAAATACACCAATGGTTATTGAGAAAACTCACATTTCTTGAGGATAGCCAACAATTAATGTTTTTTTAGAGTCTCTAACATCTACATGAGATGTGGGATGTGATCCTCTCAAGTGGAGCTATAAACCAATATGTCATCGAAATAAACTATTACAAATGAATCTAAATAGGGACATAACACTCATTCATTAATTGCATAATTGTAGTTATTACTACATAAACCAAAAGGCATAATCATTCATACATACCTTGCCTTGTCTTGATGGTGGTCTTCTAGGTATCTTCTTCTATAATTCATATTTTGTAGTATCTTGATTTGATATCCAACTTGGTAAAGTACTTGGCATGTTGCAACTAATCTAAAAAATTATTAATCCTAGGTAGAGGATATTGATTCTTAAGTGTAGTCTTTTTTAAATCTCTGTAGTCAATACATATTCACCAAGTTCCATCCTTCTTGGGTATTATGATGATATGTAATCTACAAGGTCAAGTTCTTGGTTGAATTACTCCCCGCTCCAACAATTGCTATATTTGTTTCTTCACTTTATCTACTTCCAAGATAGACTATTTGTACAACTGAATCTTTGGTAATGGGGAATCAAAGAATAATTGTATCTCATGCTCCATTTCCCTTTTAGGAGGTAACTATCTAGGCTCTTGGAACACTCCTATGTACACCTACAACAACAACTCCAACTTATGTTTATGTTCTTTGGTACATCCCTCTAGGGACACATTTATTCATACATATTCCTTCCTTGCTAATTCTCTCTGAAGAAAAACAATATATACTTCTTCCTAGAACAAATAAACATTTTAGTTTGATTAGAATTTACTAGAGATATCTTTGAATTGCCTTGATATGTGTTTGATGATGTAATACTTCCCATCCTTGACCAAGTGCTATTGGTTTTCTCTCTGCATGAATATTGCATCCCTCATATACATGTAGGGGATTCCAAACACTACACCACACACATCATGGGGCACTACATATAAGTCCACTTCATTATTAAACTCCACACTTATAAAAAACTTTATCTTACACTATTTAGCGATTTTTATCCCTATATCCTTATTCACTCATCACAAAGGATATGGGCTCAGATGATGACGAACACCCAATTCTAGCTTGCTCACTATATCATCCATTATGAGACTGGCTTGCAAACTTAAATCATATAGAGTGCCCACCTTGGTGTATTTGTAATTTGGATATTAATTTGGAAGAGTTTGTCATATCTTCCTCTTCCTTGTGAATAAGGCTACTCAAATTCACCTCTTCCTACATTGAAGTGCATACAATCTTCTCATTCACATTCAAGCTACTCTCTACCTGGTTTCCCAAATCCATTCCTAGTATGTTCTTCTTCTTGACATCCTTATCATGGTTATTTATATTCAACTCTAGATGTAGCTTCTAAACCTTATCTTTAGTTATCATCAATATTGCAATGATTTTTTGGATCCTTGCAATTATGTGCAACAAAGATCATTTTTTTGATTTTTTTCTTTATTGTTCTTCTTCCCTTCCTTGGAAGCTTCTTGGTGACATTTTTGTTTAAAACCACTTGGATGCCATTTTTTTTCCTAGTTATTGTACTTCCACACATTCCTCATCACAAGCATTTGGTTTTAAGAACATTATTTGCATTCACAATGACTATGTAAATCCCCTAGATACTTGAGGAGTACCTATGAGTTCTTAGGACAAGCACCCAATATAATTTCAATCTCCTTGAATTCAATGGTGTACACTTATATGCCCTATTGTTAGCTCTACCTAATGTGATGCTAAGATTCATTGGTCCTCTACATACCCCATAACATAGAAATAATACTTGATGACGGTTTTATAATCCTCCCACTTTGTTACTGGTAGATCACCCTCTAGCCTAAATGTCTCTAGGTGGATTTCCCACCAAGTTAGTGCATGTACCTCCAATTTCAATTAAGAAAACAAAATTTTATGTTCTTAATTTATATTATGGACATTGAAATACACTTCTAATTGTTGCAACCAATGATTCAAATTAACAACATTGTACATTGATAGAGTTTGATGTCCACTTCTGATTCC
Source organism: Pinus taeda (assembly GCA_000404065.3). Lineage (NCBI taxonomy): Eukaryota > Viridiplantae > Streptophyta > Pinopsida > Pinales > Pinaceae > Pinus > Pinus taeda. The sequence goes on from APFE030048501.1 coordinate 446,549, forward strand.
ATTTTAAATATAGGTTGTGAAGGAGTGATGGCACTAGAACTTGGTTACTCTTTCTTAGGCCCTTTTTTGGCTTGTTTTCTAGGTCTTCACTATCTTCTAATTTCTCATTTTATCTAGATTTTGAGTTAGAGTTGTCAACCTCCCTAAAAGCTCTGAAATTGTTCACTAGATCCACCACGAGGAGGTGGATGTGAGAAATATCAACAAATTTCTGTTCGAGCCTCAAAAATTTCTCTTCTATTACATCCCAAGAGTTTTTATGAACATACTCATATACCATGGCTAGGGTTCCACATCTTCTTCCTAAGCGAATTCCTAGTTCTTACCACTTTCCACAAATACTATAAAGGAAACTACTCTAAAACCAATATGACCTGTAGATTGTTGTGGATATTCCATTAGAATAATTTTTCATAATAAATCTTATAATATTTTGACTTTTTTACTATGCAATTTATTTGTTTGGATCCCATATTAATTATTACTAGCTTATGAGTCAAATTTATGAAAATAATTGGAATCAAAATGAAAGAGTAAAGAAAATGAACACACCATCTAGACAATGAACACAAGATGTATCATCAGAAACACAAAAGGGAAGAAAACCTAGCTCAAAGGTGAAGTCTATGCTCTATTCTATTTTCTTCAATTATGGTAAGAAAATACAAAGACAGGGGCACCCATTATGGAGTTAAATGTGACATTGTTATTGATTTGTGTACCTTGGGAGGTACTCCATAACCCTAGGAGTTGGGTTATGAGAATTTTGATTACAAAAGGTTTTGTGGGAAAACACTACAAGGAAAAGGCTCTCTATTACTTGATAGCACTAGACAAAGGATAAATCTAAAAAATGTCGGTTGTAAAATTCATTTTCACCATTTCAGTGCTCCACAAAGCACTGGTGCTATTCAAAGTTTATCAAACAATGGTCAAATTAATTTTAATTTTTTTCATTTCCATGGCAACCATGCCTCCCTGATGAGAAAATGTCCAAGTAATGTTTATGTTTCTATTTAATTTGATTTTTTAGCAGAGTAGAATTGAAAATTAGGTTTAAAAAACCATTATTTTTGAAATTTTTGTGAAAGTTACTTCCTCATGTGTTTATTTTTACCAAACGCACCACTTGCAAAATATAAAAAATTTATAACTCGGTGCATTTGTTAACCTGAACGTTCCATTTCGATGTGAAAAGGTTATGCATACACATTGATGTGAAATGTTATGTCGATGCACCATGTTGAAAAATAAAAATAAAAAATTTGTTTGTATGTATGTGTACCGAAATCGGTGCATCAAGCCGATGTACGCACCATGGGTGATGCTTTCATTTTTTTGTGGCGCTCTGTGTCCAGTGCATTCTTGTTTTTTTGGCACACCGATGATGATTTTTTTTATAATTGAAAGTTATATGTCCATATTTCTAAACTCTTTTTTCATTTAATAAAAATAAATTATATTTTATGTATGAGGTTGATGTATTTTATATGTCAATCATGCAGAGATGTCAATAGAGGGAGGAGAAATAGTAGCAAGAGCAAAGGGTGGACCAATAAGATATGGTCCCATTGTGGGAGGAACAAGAAAGGAAGAGATATTTATACCCTCACCCTATTACCGTAGCGACCCAGATCCTCTTAAGGAATGTAGGAATCCTTAAATACTATGAAGATGCTAAATCCGTAAGGGGCAGTTTGGGTTGTTAGCACAATTGAGTTGTTAGTGGGATTTCCACCAATAGGTTTAAAGTCTCAGTGTTGATCATTAGTATCAGCCTACTGAGGAGGATATTTATTTTATCACTAGCCTATCTAGGAGAGGGGAGGATTTGCCCTAGGTCCCTGATGTCCCACATGGTGTTGCACCAGAGAGTCATCTTGAATAATCTTAGAGATATGTCGAGGATCATGTAGTACATCCAAAAAAAAATTCAAGTGTATGGTGGATAACTACAAATTGCCTCTTTTGGGACAAAGGAGTTTAGGCACCTCTCATTGTTAGTGAGTACCATTACACACTATACTAGGGATGGGCATTGCATTAATTTCCATCTTTTGTTTTATGTCGATTATTTGGTGCAAAGGCCACGATGCATCAGATGGTCTGCCATTTTTTTGTGGAATTTTTGAAAGGTTTTAGATAGATGTCGTGCTATGATACATGGGAGGGCGAACTTCCCTTTTGCTTCAAAGCTTTTTTGTTTATTTTTTGAGAGGTTTCTAGAGATGAGGCCTACTTTTGATTGTCGCCCTCCTAAGATAATGATTGAGTTGCAGATGCACATGTGGGGTGAGATAATTCCAAAGAGGGGCCAACCGGAGTATCCAACTAAGATTTACACCGAGGCGTTGGGGCTATTGGCTAGTGAGGATGACCACATGTTTGTCTTGGTGCCATATCCTTATGTGGGGATGGATTGGCAACAATGTCCCAACATCCTCTTCACACCGGATGAACCTACAAATGATAGAGGTAATATTAATTTTTTATTTGACTTGTTTTATTAATTTGTTATTCAAATAAAAAATTAATATTAACTTGTTTTATTAATTTGTTAAGTGAAATTGTCTATTTATTGTTTTGTACTATATATTTTGTAGATATTGGCACATTCGTTGGGGACATGCCTCCTCCCCCGCTAGATGCATATATGGATATGGTTGAGGCCACGATGGGTGAAGCACATCCTCAGATGTAGATGGGCACAAGCATGTGGCCAATAGGAATTCTGTCAGATTCAAGATGGAGTATTGTGACCGACTCTATAGACTTATGATTAAGGAGGGAGTCCGCCCTACGATAGCTTGAGACATTAGGGAAAATCCTAGGCTCCTAGATCTCTTGAGAGACTGTCTGTGTGATATGATGAGTCTTATGCATCATATTATTAGAGCTACCAGGGTACTGGCTGTGGCGAGGAGGGATAGGCATGCAACAGATACACATGAGTCTTCACCCAGTACTACCCTATCGGATCATGATGACCAGGATGATGATTCTTCTAATGATCAGGGTGGTGATCCATCAGATACACAATCTTCACCCATACATACTACCCCATTGGATCATGATTAGGGTGCCGATGATCCTTCTGGTATTACTCCACCTCCCCATCATTCACCTCATGATCAACAATTGCCTCATGTTTCTTATGAGAGAAAAGACCAACCACCTTCTCCTCCACCTCATAGTTCAACTATTAAGGCAGTTGACCACACATCATCTTTTGCTACATACCAGGTTGTCACTACTACTGTTGTATCATATATTTGACTTGATGTAGTTATTTGACTTGTTTATATATATATGTGTGTGTGTGTGTGTGTGTGTGTGTGATAACATTTATTTGACATGATGTGTATATTTGAGGATATGTGTGGTGATGATGTTAGACTAAAATACTTTTGTATTTTTAGATGTGATCACCATAATGATGCCGTGTTAGATTATTAGATTTGTGTGCTAGCAAATGACGTTTATCTACTAGACGTGTATATAATTAGATGATGTTAATGAATTTGAATGTGTATTTTAGATAATGTTTATGTTTGTTAGATGGTTATCATCTTGATGTTTATTTTTATGAAGTTATATTTATTATAGATTATGTATTGATGAACTTATATCAAAATTTTATATATGATATTACATGCAAAACGTCTTTAAAAAAATGCAAAGATATTTTTATAAATTACAAAATTTAATATGGTTGAAACTCTAATTGTAAAATTACCATAAATATTTTTCTATTGCTTAGATAGTTCATACATATTCATTCTAATCTAATCAGTAAAATATTTCAATATTCACAAGTAAAAAATAATTAAATGTAAAAATAATTAGTTAGTTCTTAATAAGACGAAAATGTGTAACTCATTTGATTTTTAATATAAAATATTATTAATAATAATTTATTCAAAAAATAAAAATAGCCCCAAGGGATAGCTCAATTGGTCAAGTTCCTGTTGCTAAGTACCTTGCCAATTGGGAGGTCACGGGGTCAAATCTCCTCGACGCCCTTGGGGTTAGGCCCGACTTGGTAAGCTGGTGGGTACATCCCTTTGGGTGGGTGGGTCTGCCCAGATTATTACTCGTGGATGTAGCAGCCACTCAGTGGTCGTGAACCACAATTGAATTTTTTTATTCAAAAATACAATTTAAACAATGAAAAATTACACATGGTATACATATAGAGATAGAAAACCACTATAGATCCATCTTAGTCATAGATTTATGAAGCACTATAAAAGAGATTAAATCTTTTGACATGTACCTCTTTTTTCAAGTTTTTCATTCTAAAAAGACATTTTCATATAATGAGATTCAATCACTCTCGGATATTGGTAGATCATTGTTAAGATGGATATATACACGTTTATATAATTCAATCTATTAGATTTAATATAACTTAAAATTTTATATTTTAATAAAATTTAATTCATCGCTAGTGCTATAGGAGTTTCAAGCAATTTAAATTTAATATTTGTAGCAACTCTTACCAATTTAAATTAGAAATTTCTCTCTAATTAGGAGGAAGAAATGTAAAATAAGGCTTGTGAACTTTCTTGTAGTTGGGGTTTACTCTATTGGAAGTTCTCCCTTAAATAGGCAAGTGATCTTTTTTCTAGTAATAAATATATAACATTTTGGTGCTATTTTGGTTCTTTATTTGCTATTGTAGTTTTAATTTATTTTTTTAATAATAAATATGAGTTAAATAATACAAAAATCATGCCATATTAGATTTAACTTCTTCACAAATAATATATCTAATTATTTCTTAATTAAGAACTCAAGAAAAATTATTTTTTCCACATACTTTTCACATTCTTAAATCTTTTGACATTCTTTTATAACCAGTGTTCACTTGATTTGGTAATCGATCCTTCGCTCGCTTGATCTCCGTTTTCGAAAACCTGGAGCCATAACCTTGGTTTCCTATTGACTCTATCAAAATTGGTTCCAAATTCTATTGTGTGCACCCTTAATTTCTGTCGCACAAGTCCCAAAATAAATATTCTGTTGTTGCTTTGAATTTTTGGTGCTCTTGTTCTGGTGACCTTATCCAAAATGGCCTCCGCAACTTCTATTCCTTAAAAAATGAAGGACCCAACAATGCTTGACCACAATCCATTGACTCGCCCTTGATTCAATGTGCTATTAATGTTGCTGTATCTGAACTATGGGGTGGTTAGATTTCACTCTGATTGGTTGCAGTACCTTCAAAAAAAGGACCCAATTCTGAAACACTTCAAAGATAAGATTCCTTAAATGTGGTGAATGCAAAAACATATGAGTTTCACGAGTCCAAAAGTGTAGACACCTTGAAAATTCTTCAACCATCAGCGCATTGAGATCATTTGGTTGCGACTGGACAAGATTCTAGATATGTTGATCAGCTATAGTGGACAACATGCTCAGGGTGATGAAATTTTTCTGTGCCTCGGGCAGACATTGTGAAGAACACGTTTAGTTTCCTTCGACGTGTCTTCCAACTGATTAATTTGAGCATCTAATACATCAGTTTGATCCAAGAGTTTCTTCTTCACTTCCAGATCTAAAGTCATCATCACTTGTTGGAATAAGTTCTTGACATTCTTGTGGAAGGGATAAATAGGTGCATTCTTCTTCGTAGGAACACTACTCTAATAAGCAATTTGACTGAACATTTGTTGTGATTCCTGCATAACGGTAGAAGGAAACCTTATCAAGAATTGGGAAATGGATTGGGAAACTAACTTGGACATGACATGAAGTGATGACATAGAGGATGAGCATTAATGACACTGATAGGATAAGATATGACAAAATATCCCCTACCACAATGGGTTGTGGTGGGTCGCAACTAAAAAGACAATATACATGTAGAAAAGGCTTAAGACATAAACTACCAAACTGACAAAATACTTATTGATACAACTATCCTAACTGTTACCTACTACTCTCGCGAAGAGAGCACACTTTATTTTGAGGTTGAATCAGAAAAATAGGGCTTTAGGCAAGTACCATTCACCCATCCAGAGAAAAGTATACCATCTAATTGAGCAAGTTGAACAACACTAGAATCTTTGATTTCTGCAACATAAAAAGGGCTAAGCCAATGCATTTGGATCTTACCAAGATGTTTGTGATACTATTTATCATAGAATAATACCTGGTCATCCACAGAAAATGATTTCTTCTTGATATGTCAATCATGCCAAGCCTTCTAGCACTCCTTCTCAACAATTTTATGGAAATAAGCAAGAAATTAGGACTCATCAAGTTGTAATAATTCATGCACTCATTTGGGAATGGAATCATCTTTATACATGCAAGCTGCATGAGCAATAAAAAGATTAAAGACAATGAACTCAGTGGGAACAACAACTTCTTTCCCATAAACTAGTTCAAAAGGAGTGTACTTGTGCAACCACTTGACTGTAGTTCAGTAGGCCCATAAATTAGTAGGAACTCGTTCATACCAATCATCTCTATTAGTGAAGAAAACCTTTGTAAGTCCTTTTTATAAAATTTCATTAAAGCTTCAATAATACCATTGGCCTGTAAATGATAAGGAGTGCTCTTATGGTGCTATATCATTAAATTCTGTGGCAGATCATGGACTATTTCATTGATGAAATGGGATCCTTGGTCACTCGTAAGACTTTGGGGACAACCAAACCTAGTAATAATATTTTCAAAAATAAATCAAGTAGCCGTATCAGCAGTAAAATCTTTAACAAGAGTACCTTTCACCCAATGAATCAAATAATATGTGCGGTAATGATATACCGAGCATGTGAATGACGAGAAGGAGGGTGAAGGCCCAATAAAATCAATAGCCCATTTCTAAAAATAAACAAGGGCTTGTACTAGATGCAAGGGAATTTCATCACAACACGACAGTTGGCCAACCCATTAAGAGACATCGTAAGTCTTTGCATATTCTTTCGCATCCTTAAAGAGAGTTGGCCACCAGAGGCCAACTTGCATAACTTTTCGAGCAATAGCTTTCCCTCCAACATGACCTCCTGTAGTTCCAGCATGACATTCCCATAATACGCCTTCACATTCATGGTCAAGAATACAATGATGTAAAATTTGCACTAGTCCCATTTTATATAGTTTTCATGCAATAAGTTGGTAGTTTGCTACTCTAACTACCAAATGCTTCTTTTTCCCAGTAGTATAATTAGGAGGGCATTTTCCGATAACAATAAAAGTGGAAATTTATTCTAACTAATCAGGGACAACTTCAATATGAAACAATTAAGAATTTGACCACTGATCATTAATTGATACCCCCGATTCTCCTGACTCTAACCTAGAAAAATGGTTTGGCCCGACATTCTATCTTCCCATCTTGACAATCACCTCAAAAGTAAATTCCTGAAACAACAATAACCACCAACAAATCCTTCCTTTGAGTATAGGCTAATTGAGTAAATATTTCAGTTCTGAGTGGTTTGTGAAGAACTTTAATGGACCTCCCAACAAATAATGTCCGAAGTTTTGGAGAGAATATTAGTTAAAGCCTCTGGTTATGTAGTAGTATAATTTTTCTTCATGGTGGAAAGCTTTCTACTTGCAAAATAAATAGGATGATCCAAGTTTCCTTCACCTGGTTGCATTAATATAGCTCCTAAGGCAATCCCAGATGCATCAATATGGACATGGAATTTCTTATTCTAGTCAAGGTAGACCAGGATGGGTGCACGTGCAAGTTTCTCCTTCAAAGTATCAAATGCAACATCACATTCAGTAGACCACACAAATTGTTCAGATTTCTTATGAAGCTTCTCAAGCAGTGCTATGATTAAAGCATAATTTCTTATAAATTTGTGATAATAACTAGTGTGTCCCAAAGTGGAACGCAACTGTCCGACAGTAGTGGGTGGAGACATATTTAGTATTATCGCAACCTTGGCAGGGTCCACACATACACCTTCTTTGCAAACGACATGCCCCAATAATGTTCTAAAAGGCACAACAAAAATAAATTTCTTCAGGTTCAAATATATTTGAAGTTGTCTACATCTATTAAACATAACTCTCAATAAGCTAGGATGTTTCTTGAGTAGGCTATAAATGGTCCAATCATCCATATAAAATTCAATAAACTTATGTATATATTCACAGAAGGCAACAATAACAATGAGTGAGAAAACAACAGGGACATTAGAGGAACACTCATTAGAGGAACCTTTTGACTTCTTCTATACAAGAGTCAACTTCTTTAATAAAATTTACAACAAAGTTAGTACCATTGAAGATGGGATACTCGCGTACCTTAGTACCTATCCAGAGGACACATTGAACAATGACACAATATGGAGAATGAAGTTCATGAGCTCCTTGTTGGTAATCTTCCATCGCAACATTAGATCGAACTTCAATACTTTGAATACTCTGCCAACTAATAGATCCAACTAAAGTGGGGTTAATATAATATTCTCACCTCTCAACGGTTAGTTGATATAATTGGTATAGTAAATTAGATGACTCAACATCGTCAACTGGTTCAGTAAATCTAGGGCCCTGATAAGGATTAAGAGGTTGTATAAAACACATGCCATCTACTTCAAAGGTCATCGTTTCCCACTTCAAATTAATGACTGCATAATTTTCAAAATCCTAGTCGATGCCCAATAAATTTGGATATGGATCTTTATCCCCAATAATATCAATAACTTCAAAATATGCATATGTTTTGACACCGACAATATCAACTTCAACATACTCTAGTCTTCCAATAGGAAGAATACAATATTTATTTTCCATTTGCATCTGAATAGGGGAAAAGACCAACTTACGTTTTCCGAGAGATTTCCAAGTTTTTCTTGGAAGAATATTAACATCTAAGCCTAAGTCCAACATGGAGTCCTTAATTTGAAAACGTACAATCTAAGAGTCTATCTGTAACTCCCCTCCAATTTGCTTCTTGTTATGTTGTACTCGCCTGGAATGTCACTCAGGTAAATTCATGAAAATTAGTTCTTCAAAAAACACATCATCCTTAACAATAGCCTTTAACCTTTTCCTCAACTGACCAATGAGTTGTTCATCAGTCATAGTTTGTAGAAATAACTTAAACCAATCCATTATTGGATGGAAGGGTTCTACAAAATATTTCTCATCACAGACCTTTAGTTGCTGCTGTTGCTCACTACAAGATCCTTTCAAATAAATCAATTGACGAAAAAGTTTAGCTGCATCTCTCTAGTATTCCTTGTGCTAATTTGGATCATAAGACTTCTTTGGAGATGCAGATCTTATTACAACTGGTTGATCAAGATTTCCAACATCAACTCCAGTCTTCCTTCCTCTCGTAACAACATTGATATTGGGCTGCATTGTAGGACTAGGATCCCGAGGCTTTGTACAAACCAAATTAGCTCCTTTAGCCTGGTTTCTCTCCTTGCACTGAGAAATAAGTTCAAGAAAATATTTAGTTGCATGGGTATTCACTTGACAATACGAACACCGAGGTTTTAGTGGCATAGGGAATTATCTTGCGACATGGCCTTCCTGATCATTGTTATAACACCTAATCGAGCCTCTCCCTCTTTTCCTTCCTCCCCTGTGAACTCCCCCTCCTCATACTCGAGGAGTCTCATTGATGCAAAAGGATAAACAATCAAGGAGGTCAGCTAAAGCATCCAAGGACCGACATTGATCCGTATGATGGTTGGGTGATCCACACAACTCACAAAACAAATTACTGTGAACATTGGAGTACTTCTGCAGAATTGGACACAGGCGAGGTAAATGACCAAAACTTCGATAAATCTCACAATAATCATTCCTAGACATACATTGAGCATTTGGAAATGAATGGAAGTGTATGCCAGAAAAGGAATAGAAAATGAAGTTTGTGCAATTGCGGGGGATTGTGGTGGATGAGGTGCCATAGGGACACTGGATGGTCCTGGTCTCCTCAGTCGTGGGGATTATATGACATGATGTCCTTCAACCTGACAATGAGTACATCAAATATGAGGTCTCACGGGATGTAAACGTGCAAGATATTTTAATATGTTTTTCAAGGCAACAATATGATTCTGAATGCCCACAATAACATGATCTATCGAAAAACCACTGGTTCTATAGTCTTGCAGATAGCTAGCCATAACTTCTATCTGCATCACTTGTTCCAAAGCATTTTGAAGTGTATCAATATTCGGTTGAGACAAGGGAATATGATTCATTGATAACAGGGCCTTAATGAAGCAATCTCTTTGATGATGAAAATCAATGGGGTAAGACAATTTGCTGATAGCATCTTTAAAGCGTTGCATACATTGCCAAACAGATTCTCCCTCCTGCTGACGAATATCCAACAATTCTGCCAATTCCTGTTTTTTTGACTAAGGTAACTTAAATTCCTGAATAAACTCTTGTTTGACTAGATCCATACCGGCATTGGGATTAGCATTGATCCATTTGATAAACCATTGCAACGCTCTATCCCACAACATAGTTTAAAATTAAATAAGCTTAGTTGTGTCAGGGGTCCGACGGGCCCTCTAGACAGCTTCATATAAATTCCAATGTTGTTCAACATCTTCACCCCCCCATCCTGAGAATTATGGGTATCCAATAAGTGAGCTGGTTGTGATTCCGTCCATAGTAAATTCACTTGAGGAAACAAGTATAAATCCTCGGGAACCTGGTTGAGAACAACTAGCTAAAATTGGATGACCAATACCACTAAAACTACCTTTACCCTTATATCGACTATGCACTAGATAGAATTTAATAAGCTTATGTACCTTAGAAAAAAGAAGATCAGGACTTTGATATGGCACCAGGGGAAGGTTAGGGAGAGGAGGATTCGTGTTGCTATATTGTGGGGTTATATATTTCGGTATTGAATCATCCTCAAAGAAAATTCGTCTCATAGCAAAGTGTAGATCATCATCTACCTGTGTATGCTCATTTGATAACATAATCGGTTGGACAATTGGCTCAGGCTTCTGAATTCCTTCTGATTCCACATGTATTTTAGTAGCCACTTCGAAAACCTCCACTTTACTCCCACTAGAAGCTCCCATTTTTCCAGAAAAAGAACATTCTTCCTCATTTTCTTTCCACAACTCCAGAGTCTCCATTTCCTTATTATGCACCGCCAAAATTCTTACATTGTCTCCTATCTGTTGAGAAATCTAGGGCATAGTTATTATGTGATTTTTCTTCTATTAGTAACTACTTGTGAGTGCTTTTTAATTCTTCAGATTAGGATCTTGTTTTAATTAATTTAATAGTGTTCTTATTAATAAAAAACTAACAATGCATATACCATAAAGAGACAAGAGAGAAAATATAGGCTATTAGCGAGGGCCAAAACCTTTCATTCTTTGAGAGGAAAACCCAAACAAATTCTTCTTCTTACAGAGATTCCAATTGACGAATACTAAGACCAAGACCCTTGAAATTTTAGACTTATCCAAGACCAAGACACCAAGATTCCTATCTTGCCCTCTTTAATCAATGATGGTCAATTGCCTGCTCCTTCCTTCTGCTCTAACTTCCTTTCAGTTCTAGGCTTTCTTTCCTTTGTTTCAGGCTTGCACCATTTCGACCCTAAATCAAAATCCTTGCATGTGTAGATGACTGTCCTTAATCTCCTTCGCTTGAGGTGGATGATAATTTTTTGACAACTTGGCCTTCCTTATGACTTTAATCTGGTTGCCTCTGAAACTCAAAATTGCTGCAACAAATGGCTATTTCTTTCTTTACACAAGTGACAACTACAATACCCGAAAGCAGACCCAAGGATTCCTTCTTCCTTCACTGATCCCTAGGCTCTTTCTTGATCACCTTGGCACTATTTTTATGTACCTCACATTTCAGACTTTATCATCGAAAATCCCAGTGTCTAAATGAAATTCAGATGGGCCTATTTATAGTGGTTTTCCTCTATAATAAGATGACATGAATAGGGTGAGCCAACATGACTATTCGAAGGAGTTAATTAATTCATTTGAAGCCGAATTGTAAAGGTATGCTTTGTGATTGCCTTGGAGGGCTACTTGACATTTCTATTGACTCATACATAGGTGTAATATGCCCATGAAGGGTCCTTCATACATGACATAGGCTCAAATTGACTTTTATGACTAGATGACAAATCCTAAAGGCTCACAATGGGAGCCATTACTAAAATAAAATTCCTTGCTGATGAAACCCATGAGGCAAGCACTACAATAATAATTTTATTTTCCTTCTTTTCCTTAATTACATAAAATCACAATCACACATGTCATTATGAAGATCGAACCTAGTCGCATTTCAACATTATGTGCCACAATTCCCTTCTTCTAACCCTAACTTCCGACAACTTCCTTTCTCGCCAATTGTAAGTTATTTTTTCCCTCTGTAATGCTCCGAAATATCTTGCCTTTTACAAATATTCTTGATTCATTATAATAACTTCTTCATTCTCTTGCATATGATCGACATTCCTCTCGCCTAATCCATTCCCCCAGTACTAAAAATTTAAGTTGCCATTTGACCTTGTAAAAATACCAACAAGCTGTCTTCAACCATTAGTACTTTAATCCAAAGAGGGATCTCTTTTAGTAGTCATCCCCATAGCCCAAACTTGAATATGGCCTTTTCACGAGAGAAGTATTGGTGATTCTCCATTGCAAATTTAATGACGTTGCTCTCAAGAGTCGCATCAACCCAAAAGTTGACAACTCTCGTTAGATTTGTATCCAACCGATGAAGATTAGAGATATTAGTTGCAGTCCAAGTTCTACACAACCTTGGTCATGTCACAACACTTGCGCTATGTTGAAGTCGAGTCAACCAATTCTCTAATTCCTCTAGAAACTTGCACCAGAAGATCTCGTATTGAGCACAAGCAGGCTCAACATACAAAACCTCCTCTCAAATCCAATCTCGATCCTTCTGTCTCAATTCTGTCTGCTACAAAACAAAGTGATCAAATTTCTCATGGCACCATTCTTGGATCTCCTTGTCAATATACCTTGGTTGCATGATTTAGGTCCCCTAAGAAACTCGAGGTCCCAACAACAGAATGATTTGTTGGTGGAAAAGTTTAAATGAAGAATGACCGAGGGTTCATCCTAGGGTGCCAACAAAGGTTTCTGCGTAGTTTAGCACTTAGTCGACATTTTCACTCCCTTGGATGAAAGGAGTGTCTCACCTGAGGTGAGACAGAACCATAGAAAGGTGGAAGGGGATATAGAATTAGATATTATGCAGTCTACGCAACCATCCATACATTCATTCACGACAAGATAAATTATACATTTAAAAGAGAATAATAACATGTAGAAAATTTGAAAAGGGGGTGTGAAATGCATAAACATATGATACAACTCCCATTATCCTTTTATTATTAAATTTTAGAGCCTAATCACAACAACATTCCCTCAATACAATTTACAACACATTATGGACTTGTGCGCAGATAATGAAGCTCCAAACAAGTATCAAACATAGATCATTACATAATTAGATATGCTTGCAACGAGTCTTTCTTTCGCACAACTCAGATTTCTAATAGAACTTCCAAGATTCTTACCAAAGCTTTGCAATCCCTTCTAAACTTTTTTCTTGCTGCTTTGCATCTTCTTTTATAACCCATGTTCACTTGATCTGGTCTTCGATCCTTTGCTCAATTGATCCACGGTTTTCCAAAACCTTGACCCATTACCTTGGTTTCCTATTGACTCGATCAAAATTGGTTCCAACTTCTATGGTGCACACCCTTAATTTTTGCTAGGCAAGTCCCAAAAAAATTTATTCTACTGCCGCTTTGATTTTCTAGTGCTCTTCTTCCAACAATCTTCCAATGAATTTATCCAACATTTCCTCCACAACTTCTATTCCTTCAAAAACAAAGGACTCAACATGAAATGATTAATAAACCAATAAGTATATAACATTTAATTATGCATTACTTCTCTTTAATTCCTTCATCTCAACCATTTTATGTCAAGTAGGGAAGAATCAACTTATTTTATCAAAATCACGGAGTGCTCTTGTGAATCTTTCTAAAATAAATTTTCAATGTTGTTTCCAAATTTCCCATTTTCTCATTTTTAGGATATTATTCTCATTTTCCTATTTGTGAAGGATTGTCACCTTGAATCCTTATTATCATAGATATTTTACACCATGTCTGAATCATTTATATTTATGGAGATATGTTGCATAGTGAAAATATGGGAGGTTATTTTACTATATTGAAAAGCTTTGACGATGGTTGTAGTAGACCCTTTAGTACACACATATAACACATATATGATTTTCCTTCTCCATTTTGTAGCACTTTGTGAGTTATTTTTTATTGATACTCACATTGTCATTTGAGAATATATTTAGATTGATATCTTAAAAATATATAGTTATAAATAACCATTCTTAATGAAATGTTCACCTTTAGGATTCAAAATGGGATTTTATATTATCTAGAGTAGAAGATGTTTTATATTATAAATATATGTTTGGGGTCACAAAAGTAAAATAAAATAGTACAAAATTGATAACTCATGTTTATAATTACAATCTTTTGATCTATCCTGATGTCTATCCAAAGCCTAATAGAAGAAGTCTACTGTAAATTAGAATTAAAAAAATTAAACAACTATGTTAAAATTTGAATTTTTAAATTATAAATTACACAATTAGAAATACTTAGTTTTAAGTGTAAAAATGTTTCCACTGGAAAAAAACGAGTAAAAACATTTGTGAATCTTACCAATTATATAAAATACCAAAAAGGCGAATAAAAAAAATATAATTAGTGAAATAAAGAAAATTAAAACATACAACAATAGTATAAATGATGAAATAATTTAAGTACATATCAGTCTTCATTGTCATCACCCTGATTATCTTCCTCGCTTGGCATGATAACACTATTATTCTCAAAAATATGTTTTGATCTAGTGTCATGTCTTAATATGAACCACCAATCCCTATCCAACACATCTGGGTTAAAAACAATTGGTTGCAATGTTTGGGGAAAACATAAGGCTCAACTTCATGCCACATTTTTCTAGAGTTGATAGACATCATTCCGCTATTGCGATCTTCATTTACATTATTCCAATCAAAGGTGTACCCCCACTTGCACCTAAAAACAACACATTGGAATGAAGAGAAGTCCACTTCAATGATCTCTTATATCTTTATGATGTAACCTAACGTCCCCTGTATTAGGTTTTGATCACATTGGCTAGCATGAATAGATTGGTCGAAAACAACTTCCACTCCATGGTCTCGTGTCATGCATCCATCATCGACGTCCTCTGTGTGAAAATGATGTCCATATGTCCACATAGATGGGAACAATTACACCTATAAAAAGGTGAAAAAATCACAGTGTCATATGTATAATGACTTGAACATAATTTAAATATAAAATATAGATGTTACAATTCAAAGGTGCATTATGAAGTTAAAATAAATGTACATAAAGAGATTATTACCAAGTTGTTTCACCCAATCCCTATGTTTAGTGCATCCTCTTCAGCACGTGGGTAATGACCAGATGTATTGTATTTCTCTCCAACTTGATCAACAACCCAACTGTTGGGGCATATTATTGGTATAATTTCTTTTAAATGATCAGGATAAGGCACACTTCTACCATTCAACCATCATAATTCTTTCTTGTCACCGTCCCATTTCCTCCTCTTATGTTCGTACAATGCGACCCATGGCCGTGTCGCTTCCGAATTGTAAATAATTAATTTTTTGATGGATTTAATTTTTGAATTCACTGATGAAATCAAACCAACATATATAGTATGTATGAGATCAAAATATGCATTATGAAGTTCAATGTGAATAGTTACTATGTAGAAATTTGACAAATGATAAGTCACTTACTCGTTATCAGGCGCCTTTTTCCATTCATTTGGAGAAGCTCCCTTGTATTTTATCTTCATCCCTTTCGTCGTCCCAAATCACCACACCTGGTGTGTTGTTGTTCTGCTTGATGTACTCACTATAATAATAGAAATACTCATATGATATGTACCCCTCTACCATAGCCCTCTCAAGTTTTTCCCTTTGTTGAATAAAATATTTCAATTTATTCATGTACCTCTCTAAGAAGAACATCCAATGACAAGAAACCACCCCAAATAATTCAACCTCATTTATTAGGCGAATTAGAAGATGACACTGCAAGTCCATGAAACTCGTCTGCAGTTCCCTCTCAAACATACAAACAATCTTAGTTATCTCTTGATGCCACCATGGAATGCTCTTGATGCCACCATGGAATGCTAGCCATATGAATCTCATTTGATCTGATCTAATGTATAAACACAGATAATTTAGATATGGAACGTCATAGGTATTGGGGGAAGTCATAGTTCACACACCCATGCACAAATAGAGGATAACGACACTCAAAATAAACACATACAAAATTTAATTATATTTTATCACATTGTGTAAAAATAATAACAAATAATAAAATCATGTTTTTGACATATGTACGTTTAGAAGGTTCAAATGGTCATGCAATTGCAGGCTCGACAAATGGTCTTCCATAGTGAAGCAATACCGTAGTGAAGAACCATATAAAGAAGGCACCCTCACACCCATTATAACTTCCTTTGCCAAAGAAAGATCATCTTTCTTTAAAATCCATGGGACATCACATTCTTTGAAAGACCTAGAGGGACCAACCTCTCCTCTACTTTCTTATCTTGGCCAATGTTTCTTTTTTGTTTGTGAAGAAATAAGATCTCTCCTAACAACCAATGTGTCATTTTATTTCGATGATATGTGCCTCCATAAAAAAGATGAAACGTTTTTGAATATATGCATGGGATATAGTAAGTGGGATATCTTAAGATGCTCCCAATATGGGAGCTCATAAAAGACAAATTTCCTTTTCATCCCAATGGGAAATTTCTCAACATATGTGTTGAAGAATTCAAGATCATCGAACATATGCTCCCCATTTGAATCAAACATCTATGTCATCTCCTTCCCCTTCTCTCTCTCATATGCTCTAAACCATTCAATTGGTGTCATTATTGTAGGCCTTTGGGTTCTCTCTGGTTTACCATTGAAAACAGATGTTTCTCTTCTATAAGAGTGTTCTTCTGGGAGGAATACCTTGGATTAGTCATACATTGGTTTCATAGGTGGTTGGACCACCTAGCCTTCAGATAATGTCCAAAACATTTGCATCCATGATACACTTTTGTTACAAGACTTGCGAAATTATTGTATAATACAAGGCATGTTAGTTATCATGAAGATCAGAAAAATTGCAACAAATTAAATGAATATGCGAAACAATATTGTTAAACATATAAACAAATCAATAAACATGTGATTTATCATAGCAAACTCCTAATCCTGGATAATCATGTGTGGTGTAAGCACATATGCCATACAATGTAAAACTTCTCTCTGTTGCGATGGGTCTTAATACATAATATATATGTATCCCTTCCCATCATTCAAGTCATCTATCAATGGTTGTAAGTAGGCATCCATATTATTCACTTTTCTTCTACCATGGAAAATGAGAGTCAACATAAGATCTTCATTCTTCACGGAAAACCATGGGGGGATATTTCTATTGATCACTACTACAAGCCAATCAAAATAATTGGTGTTTTGGAGGGAATATGGGTTGACACCATCCATGGCTATGCTGCGTCGTAGACTTCGTACTTCATCCTTGAATTTTTCAAGCCATGTATCCTCTATATGATTCATGGATATTGAATCTGTTGGGATTGACATAAATCCCGACTCACTTCTGTGTGAGGCATGCCATCCCTGCAACATAGCTAATTCTTTGCAATGAAAGAGCCTTTGAATCCTTGGGATTATAGGCATGTGCCTCAATATATTATGAGGAGGACCATGTGATTTACCCTTTTTATTTATTTATTTATGGTACATATCATGCCCACATTTCAGACATATCTCTTTGTCTGCATATTCTCTTCTATATAGAATACAATCATTTGAACATGCATGATATGATATGTACTCAACACCTAACATTTTCAACAACTGTTTTGCCTCTTTGCATCTACCAGGCAAGACATTATCACTCAAAAGAACCTTATCTTTAAATAGCCTATAGTTGGTGGGCAATATAAATGTATAATGTTAACATTTAAAGCTCATAAAATTGACCATTTTTAATACAATTGATTGTGTGATGAGATTTCGCAAAATATAAGGGACTTGATCATGGTCAATTACCTCAATATTTCTAAGAAACATGCATTCAAAATGCCAAAATTTTCTTTCAAGTTATACAATAACATCGTTGTCCCCAACTGGGTAGATTTTGACTAGCCACTAGGTCCAGAGAGAGGGGTGGTGGAAGAAAATTTTAGGCTTTCGAATAAGGTATCAACGATATGAGCATCAGCCCCTAGTTCATCATTCTAGAATGCATCTAACAAAATTGCCTCCATGGAAGTCGTATCCTGTAAGTAAAAATCCATAACAACCTCTATTTGATTTCCTCCATTGTCAACTTGTGATGAAGGACTAATACTGTTGTAGTCATTCCTAATTGGTGAATCTTGAGTAGTGGCAATTGAATAGGTGGTTGATTCAACCATTCTTTGTATGCTTCCTCTCTTAGTTTTTCTCTTAATGCAACTTTCTCTCGATTTGAAATTGTAGTGGGGTGCTCCAGAAGATGGTAGGTGGGTCGTTCATCATCACTAGAATCCTAGCTTCAAAACATGTTGAACATTAGTACATCAATGATATTACTAAGCACAATGCAATTGGTTTGTCGAAATTACACTATACCAAACAATTATTACCATCGCTAACCTAAGATTGTGACTGGAAGATGTCATGTTCCAATTGGCAAGGTGAAGTAACTATGCATTTTCATCTACCAACTGCTTGCAGTATGCTGCTCGTCATAAGAGCTTTCAACATTTTTGAAATGGTGGAATATTTTCTGCATTTGAACTCGATTTTGAACATTTTTATTCAAATTGACATGGACAAAAAAAAATAAATTAATTAGATAATCAGAAATAAAATTTGAACTTACTGGAGATGGAAAGGGAGAACTCTGCGAAGAACTTTGAGCAATATGGAACGAGTTGGAATTTGAAGAATTGACCATTTGATATTATGAGATTTTCTCCATGCATTTGAGAAAATCAACAATAAATTTTTGTGTACATACCTAAAATTAATTTCGAGAACCATATAACAACAATATGAATTTCAATATAGTTTTCAAACCATTTTTCAAGAATAAGGCATCTTTAAGCAAAAAATGTATACTATGAACTACTGTAAATCATGTGGATACATCCTAAATGATAATTTGGATGAATATACCATTTTATGTGAAAATAAAAATTCAGATAACTTTTAAAGCATATCGGTGCGCTTGTAAAAGTAACTGCATCGATGTGTTTAAATAATAAAAAATTGATGCTTAAAATAGTAGCCACATCATTTTCCAGAATTTCAAAAATAAAAAATGAATTATGTTATATCCGTTCTCTTCTAAAACTAATCGCACTGTTGCGTTTAAGTAATAAACACACTGATGTGTTAAAATAATAACCACACCGGTTTCCAAGATCTCAAAAAAAAAATGATTCTATCATATCGATGCTCTTCTAAAACTAATCACACTGAGGCATTTAAGTAATAACCACACTGATGCGTTAACATAATAACCACATTGGTTTCTGGGATTTCAAAAAAAAAGGATTCTATTATACGGGTGCTCTTGTAAAACTAATCTCACGATGTGTTTAAGTAATAACTGCACCAATGCGTTAAAATAATAACTGCACCGCTTTCTAGGATTTCAAAAATAAAAAAGGAATTCTATCATATTGGTGTGTTAAAAAATTTAGCGCACTGATAAGTTATCTTAAGTAGTGCACGTTTCTCATAAACACACTAGTGTGTTTTACTATGAAATGCACCAATGTTCGGAAAAACTGAAAAAAAATGCGTGTTTATTTGTTCAAATTGAAAAATGAGCGATAATTGATTTTTCGAAATCCAATTTCATGAAGTCTTTTAAATAGTAAGAAGCTATTCAATATTTCATTATTTTTCCCAAAATATGAAGGGAGAGATTTGAAGGAGAGACTCTACTAGGAGCACTGTGGAGCAAAAAGATGCTTTAGAATAACATAACTATTTAGAAGATCAAAATTTGAAAGGTACGACAATTCACTCAAAACCTACATGGTAAAAATTTTAAATTGTACTGTTGATTTTACTAATATTTTTTTTTTTACAATTTCTATTAGATTTAATTAAAAGAGTGATTTGCAATAGAGCTTGGAGCAGTAGAATACTTTGGAACAACATAAATATTTAAAATATCAAAATTTGAAAGGTATGGTGATTCACCAAAAACCCTACATAGTAAAATTTGTATTTACTAATAATTTTTTTACAATATCTGTTCCTATTTAGATTTAATCAAAATTTATAAGAAAAATAAAAAAATTAAGTAATTACCTTAAACCCTTTCTTCTTCTTGCTTACGTGACTGGAAAATTTACCTTAGGGTTTAACTCCCTCTACCACTTCACAATTAGGGCTTTTCATTTTTAGTATTTTATTTTTCATGGGTTTGTGTTATTATATAAGGCGTGTATGATGTAAAACATGGGGACCAGTTGTTGAATCGGATCCAAACCTTGATGACCTTGTCCGTTTTTTTTTTAATGGCTTATGTTTATCGGTGTGCCATGTTTTATAAAACACATCGATTCGCCTATGACAAATAGAACCATTATTGTGTTTAATTTTTATGTTTTCCTTATTTATTGTGATGGTGGTGCATTTATCGTTACCTATCACACCATCATAATTTAAAGTAATTTAAAAAAAAATCTTCACCGGTTCTCAATAATTAACTGCCTGGTGCATTTACTATGCACCTATGTGTTTATTCACATAAGCCCATCGGTTTCGAGAGCTCTTTTTAGCTGAAAATTATGTGATTTATTTATAAAATATATTTAATGGTTTATGTATTGAAAGGCACATGTTGTATATTATAAAAAAATGTATGAAAAGTGGTCAAGTAGCAAAAATATTGTTTGATACAATGATAACACATCGAAATAAGAAGAAAAAGCAAATTCTTTGTAAATTCTCTACAAAATTAATACGTTTGAACTATATGTAAGTGTAATTAATATTTATTGGTTAGTGTGTGTCATGCAAAGCCACAAAATGAGGAAGTTCTATAAGATTATTTCTGATCTAAATGTAAAAGTGCGTAAAAGCCTGATGGAAAAATTGCAGAAGGATGAATAAGGTGAATGAAAAGATACTATTCAAATGAGTTTTTTCTTTTGAATGTTCATTAATAATATACTTAAGAATATTAGATAACATGTTTCAAACAATCTATTAATTGACATAAGTTTAATGTTCTACAGGGATCACCAACGAAGGAAAAGAATGTTGTTCTAAGATTTATTTTTTTATTTGTTTTTATTTTTATTTTATTTTTTATAGAACATGTAAATGACGATGAATTGGTCCTTAGCTCATATGGAGTGGTGTTGGAGGTTAATAAAAGAGGGAATTATTTTGACAAAACTATGAGGGATATAGTGGAATGCATGTATAGACGCAATTTCCACTTACAATACAAAAATCAATCCAATGATTCCAAGAACCAAGTTATATTAAAACTACAAGAAGTATTTCTAGAACAATGGTCAATGGGACCTGTCAGAGCTATTAAAATAATTTTCTAGAATTATATGTATATATATTACTACAAAGCATTCATTCATTAATATCAATCTTGTTATATTTAGTTTTCATATATTAATATAAAAATAGTTTATTACTTTTTCAAGAAGATTATGAAAATCCCAGGGATCAACGAGATGATATCTAAAACATGACAGTAGGAATGTCCAAAAAAGTGTACAAGGAGATGGTCAAATAAATGGATATAATTACATCACAAGAGGAGCCATCTCAATAACAATGCGCTTCAAATGTATGCAATAATTGAATTTTTCTGTTACGTACATATAAAAAAATAATTGAGCATTAAAAATTAATTTTCAAGTAATTTTTGCAAAAATGATAACAAAATGGAACCCATTTAGAATATAAAATAAGACGACAAGGAAGAAAAGGGCTGATATAAAAGTTTGTGAGTAATTGTTAATATTTCCTTATAACAACTTAGATTTAATTTTTGTATATTTTAAGTTGTTTAATATCAACCATCCTTGAATGTATTCAAATAGGTGCTAACATTCAAAAAAGAGCAATTTGAAGAATTGATTGACATTGGGTTAAATATGGGTTGTGAGAGTATGTTAGCATATCAAAAATTAATTTTGGAATTTGAAAGTATCAGTGTTGTTTTACTTCAAGTTTATAATTAATAGAAAAAAAAAGATCCTTTATATTAAATCTATGATTTAGTACGGGGTATAAAACTTGTACGAAACAAAGTATGGAACTACGCCAACATAAGAGTTGTTGAAAGAAGAAATGGGATTTGGTTTTGAAAGAATGTGTATAATTCAAGACTCAAATCTTGCTATGGTACATTTCTTTTCGATTTACATTGATGGATATTATTTAGTTCAATTTTCATTATTCTCACCAATGTAGATACACTCATTACACTTTATTTTTATGTTCGTAGATTAAATTTCAAGAAGACAAAAAAATAGATGAAATCAACAAAACATTCATCTAGATAACCCAAGTCATGGAAGTAGATTGAGCACTGACAATAGTTCCAGCGAAGAATGACGAGATTTTTTTTTTTTTTTTCTAAGTTAGGCTAATTCTATTACTGAAAAAATATTGTACACTGAGGCCATAGCCTTTGCATAGCCATGCCTGAGAGTTGGCAAAAAACAACAAAAAAAGAGTCCAAAATGCCCGAAAAGGGAAACCAGTCCAAATCAAAAAACAAGTGCATAGTTAACTTGCTGCCCACGCAGGGGAAACAAGCAATTGTGCATAATTGTTTAGAAGTTTTTCAAAGTTAAACAAAAACCATCCTGGGAATCTAAAACTATTAGATTTTCCTAAACCCCATTAACAAAGCTAGAAAGCATAATTCCAGTAAAAAAACCTGAGAAGACATGTGGCAAGCATTTGGCGGACCATGTGGTGAACACGTGGCAGGAATTTGGCAGATCATGTGGCGAACACGTGGCAAGCAGAGTGGCTGACTAGGAACAAGGTGGAGGTAACGGGTGTTCCTCCATAATGAAGCACCTGTACTCCTCCATGTCGACATCTGCCTGGTGGAAAGCCTCCGTGTCGTCGGGTTGCTGCGCCGGTTGTTCTTCCTCAATGAAACAGCTGTAAGGTTCCACCTCTCCTTCTGCCTTCTAGTCCTGGTCCACCTCCTTCCATGGTCGTCCCTTGCCCTTCTCAATTTGCCACACCCTTGCTCCATGGGTGCTCGTCTGAGCCATGTCCAGAGTTGTGTGGTTGTGGCCACCGCCAACGGTGGCCGGCTCCTGAATTGTACTGGTTTTTCCACCACCAATGACTGTCTGTCCCTCAATTGTGAATTCCGTCTCATGAAAGCTGATAGAGATAGTGTCAATAATGAGGGGCCTATTCATGGAAGAACAGAAGGTGAATTGGGCGGTTTGGAGATGCGTTTGAGGATTTGAGGGAGTGGCCTTGGGGGGCGAAGCAGGATTGGATGGACTACCGCTGAGAGGCGAGGCATGGGGCATCAAATGGTGGCTGTGAGGTTGAGAGCGGTCTCTGCCTCTGGCACTGCATGTGTTTGGGTAGCCCCTTGTAAATTGTTGGGCCAAAGAGGAGGTGGACTCAGAGACTAGGGAAGGTGGGGGACGAGCCAGGCTACCTCTGTTTCCACCTCGACGACTGCGCATACGATGACACGTTCTCATCATGTTAGCTCCTGAAATTTGTGAAATTCTTCCAGAATTGGGCTCAGGGTAATGCAGAGGCTCAATGATATTAACGGGCTGCTCTGAGGAGGGATCAACTACAAAGGCCGAGTGGAAGACGTAATGGCCGGCTAGGCTCTGGGAGAAGTGAATTCCTAGGCCAAATTCAATACAGCAGAGGAGATGGCAGCACCTCCCGGTGGAAGTGCAATGGCTAGGAGTAGCAACAGTTTGAGGGTAGAGGCATTGCAGTGGCAGAGGGTGATGAACAAGTGCAGTGGTAAGAGCATCGCCAGTATTCATTTTCGTGCGGAGCCAAGGTTGGTGGTTGCAGTGATGTTGGAGACAACGTCCCCTTACTTGCCATTTATGGCTGTGATTAATGTTATGTTTAGACAAGTGTGCCAGTTTATAGAGGGCCATGTGGGTTGGCCACATGTCATTCTATTCGGCCGCCACTACATTATCATTGCTGAGCACTCGCATCCGGGGAAGAACGACGAGATATTACTGCAAGCTGCTTATTTTTTAAAATAATTGTCTATGAAAATCAAACATTTTGTTTAATGCAATGGACATAGTGTGCCAATTGAAAGACTAAGGATTACTAAAAACTATCCCATTTTGTATGACAAATGTCCTCTTATTCATATATAATAAAATGCATTTTAATTTATTATATTGCATTGTCCAAAGTCAATGTGAAATGTTACACTATTGATTAAATGCATGATGATTAAATATTATAATGAAGTGTTCTAGTGACTGCAACACCCTCCAAAATTTGGCCTGCATCCAAATTTGGAGCCTTCCTAGGTTTCCCCCCTAATGGTTGCAAACACTTAGGCTCATTCCATGAGATCTTGTCGAGTATTTACACCCTTTTTTCTCAATTGACCATCGGTCGTCTTTGGCATGTTGATTGCTATGTCATGCTTGTGATCTTGTTCTGGCTAGTTTGACGGTTTTCCTTTGTGTGCATGAGTTGTTTTCGCTCTGTGAACGTCGGTCACACTCGCACACAACGTTGCAAGCATTGTCGTGCAAGTGTCATTAGGATTGTTCGAAGATCTATCTCAAGTGTCGCACTTGTCACTCTTAACCTTTAAGAAAATCTCATTAAGCACACGTTTGTCTTGTTGGCTTGAGGTGTCTTATCATCGAGTCATGCTAAGTGTGTGATCACAATGGCATGTATGAAAAAGTTCACTTGCTCTCACACTTAGCCATTTTTCCTAAAAATATTTTGATTGGACAACCCTCCTTCAATTGGACCCTAACTGAGCTGCACTGCGCAGTCTCATCTCTTAGTGACCCTGCTCTGCTACCTAAAACTATGTAGAGCTTGAGGTTTTCATCTAGGGCAGATTAAACTACACAATCTTGGAGGTGAGAAAGCTGTCTGTCTCCCAAAACTGTGCAGAAGTTATCCCCAAGTCCGATCCAATCTCTGCTTCCCGCAAGATCACTCATCAAGCCTCCCTCTTGTCTATCGGAAACCTGAATTGCATTGGGACCCCAGACTACAATTCTCTCCAAAAATACACAGACATGCCCAGCTGCCTGCCTTATGTTGCATGCATAAATTGTGCATATTTGACTGGAAGGCCCCCCTATTGGCTTGCTCTGCTCTGTTCTTGAAAATTGTGCAGTTTTGACTGACACTCTCCCTGTTGCCCCACTCTGCATTCATCTTGGAGACTGCATAGTTATGTTGGGAAGGTCCTTGCTGTCTGTCTAACATTGTCCCTCAAAATTGTGTAGTTGTGGTCAACAGCTCCCTGCAGCCTGATCCAAATTTCCTCTGAAAAATGCGTAAAATATCAGCCAGTGCCTCCCATTTCCACCTCTGTCTTCCTCTGAGAAACTGTACACTTGCCTAGATGGATCCCTAGATGACCTGCCTAGTCCTCATCCTAAAAATTACGAAAAATTTCCAAGCAGTTCCTCCTGACACCCTACCTTATATTCCTCCTAGGAACTGTGTAGTTCTGCCCAGTTGGGTTCTACCTTGCAGCTATCACTATTGTCTCAGATTGTGCAAATATTCTTCCAAGTGAAATCTGCACAATTCTTCCCGATAGTTCTCCAGAGCTTCTCATCCCGACCTGAGCTATGCTCTGCAGAGTTTCAGTGGCTTGTCCTCCTTCTTGGTCACTTTCACCCAAAATGAAAAACAATGCATCATGCTAGACTAGGAGATTTTTTGATTTGATGTCGTCTTGCCATGAGTGATTCAGGAATAGGTACATTGATGAAACATGGTGCGGAGACAAACAAGATGAAGAAGGATCACATGCTAGAAGAATTGCTTGCAGTTGAACAAACATACGAAGAACATCAAGAAGTAAGCGAAATGGATACATGTTTCTAAACCATTAGGCAAAGACCAAGACCATCGAAGACCCCACAACACTTTACTATGCAGAGGTGAAGACATAACACACCAAGAGCACATCCATCACTCAACAATATAGAAGCTCGACATAGACGCCAGAGTTAGCTAGTTATGTCGGCAATGTCATGTCAAGTTGCGTCATGAGTTGTCTTGACCACATCACCACTATGGGCCATACTTGTTGTAATCAAATGTAATGTAATATGAAAGTCCAAGAGACATACATAAGAAGATGAAGAGTCATGTTAGTTGAAAAATCATAGGAATTTGAACAGTCATGAGGGAGGTCCAAGAGTAACAAGGGTCAAGTATCCCCCTTAGCTATATATACACCCTCATTGTATGAGTAAAGGACTTTTCACCTTGGCTCCTCCCATATAGCCTTGAGAGTTTGTAGTTTGTTCTTTGAGTAGCAAGGAGTAGCTCTAATGTTCCACTATTGGGGCTAATGATGTATGGTGTATAGATGTATCTTGGAACTTTTTCTTAACTCAAAAACCTGTCTCAGGCCAACACATTTTCACACATGTTTTGTATCCATTTGTAAGACTATTCTTTAAACGTTTTTAATGCATGTTTTCTTAACTTGTACTAATATAGTTGAACTTTTCCGGTTATTTTAGTACTTTCATTGTTAAGGATGTGTTGTTTTTTTATCCATGATGTCTCGTCCATGTGGACTACTCCGCTGGACATTAGATAGACCATTCTTGTGTTTTCTTGGTTATAATGATCGTCACCCCTGTGTGGACTACTCCACTGGATAATGTACGTGTTTTCCCTTGTAATTTGGTTTTAATGACTGTTGCATATGTTGTGGACTATTCCACTAGATGTTGCGTGTGTCTCTCCCTGGGTGGTATTACTACCTCTAATTTAGAGGCTCAATTTTACCCTCTTCCTTAGATTAAGAGAACCCTGATACAAAGTTACATTACACACTCACCAGGCATACTCACCTTACTTTCTTGAAGTTACAAACATAACACTCTCATGTGCTAAACAACAAGAGCTAAGACAAATATCTAAGATTAATGGAAACTAGGCCATCCTACCAAATGGGACTCTTACACCAAATGGTGTGAGGTCTAGTTAGGACTTCATATTGAGGATATCCCCTGAATGGTGGTGGGTCCAACATCATCAACATTTTTGGCTCTAGAAGGAGGGCCACCAGTAGTTTATGGCTGGATGTCCTCTGAACCCCACTTATCTATCATTTGGTCAAGGTAGTAACACAAACTCCCTCTCTCCCATGCGCAACTCTGAAGTTGGTTACTCCTCACCTCCCAAACCCGAATAGGAAATTTCATATCATCACATCCATGTTGTCTATCCCATCACCCGTTAGTTTTCCAAGGTTGTTGGACTGATTCCAAGAGTACACACTTTTCCCTCTTCGTAGAGGAAGCAAAAGACTAAACCCACATGAGTGGTAGTCTCATTTGTTAAAGAAGCAAGCCTTGCCACTCTTGCAGAGTTGGTAGAAGCTATTGAGAATGAAGAGGAACCCCTTGTTTTCCTAGAAGGAGAAGAAGTTAAAAACAAACTCTTGGGCTCAGGTTCTAGGAGAGGCAGTGAAGGGGAAGGCAGTGAAGGAGGCGGAGGCGGAGATGAACCAACAAACTCAGAGGTTGAACTGCCAAATTCAGAAGAAGAGGAGGAGGATGAAGAATAGGACAATATGGCTAATCAAAATCTGGAATGGATCACACAGGGCCCATTGGCACTCCAAGGTGTCTTGCATAAGATGCCAATACATTCAGAGAAGTTATTGACAAAGTATAACCCTGATAGAATAGTGAAGGTAGAAGACCATCTAGACACGTTCTACCTACATCTGCAGATACTCGAGGTACATTATGATGATGTTACATGTAGACTATTTCCATGTACCTTGGATGGCAGAGCAGTTATATGGTACAATAGCCTTCATGTCAACTCCATTTAGAATTGGGGGATGTTCAAGAGAATTTTCCTGGAGAAGTTTGCTGAGGACAAAACCCCCGCCATGTTGTTAAAAGAGTTGGGTAGTCTCAATAGGGAGCATAAATAAAAAGTGAATTATTTTAACCAGAGGCTTAATCGTATCTTAAACAAGTTCATTACAGACACCAAACCTCATGACTCCATCACAGATGACAACTACACGTCTGCATTGCTGAATAGTATTGCGTAGTTCGTTAAGTGAGCTGTGAAACCAACAATTTTAGAAATTTTTTGAGAAGCAATTGATGTGGAGAAAGACCTACACGCTACTGGAGTCATTGTAAATGATGAACCAACTAAGGACTCCAAAGACACGGGTAGGAGGTCTTAGACTACTGTGACTAAGGTAAAAAAAGGAAGCAAGTGAAATTGAGACCCTTACTCGTCTCCTCAAGTCCTTGACAACCGAAGTAGTTAAACTTAAGCAACAGACGACCGAGACAACTGTGAGCAACGGACCTCCCAGATTTTCACAGAGGAATAATGTGACATCAGGTAGCAGTAGTAGCCACCCCACTAAATATGCACATAGATCCAATGTTGTGTTCCAAGTGGAACAAATTGCGAAGGATAACTAGTGTGTGATCCATAAAGAATGACATTAAGAGAAGTCTTGTCCAGAGCTATATGGCTTCAAGGTTGGTTGATCATCTTAAAGCTAGTGAGTAGGTTCAGCCAGAGGATGAAGATGAAGAAGAGGATGTTGCATCTGATGAAGCTCCAAGTTCTGGGCATATAATTAACATGTATCAATGTCTTAATGCTGCCTAGAAGAAAACAACCACCAAGAAGGAGCCTCTAAAGCAGAACAATTGATACAACCTGAGAAGTTAAGGGGATCCCACTGTGTTTGAGATATCGAAAGAAAAATTTAAACAACTGCTCAAAACAATTGATCCAAAGGCCTCCTCAACATAGAAAACACAAAGTAAGTTTGGGAAGATAGCTACAATGAAAGATACTTCCATGAGCAAAAAACTCCAAAACACTCCACTGGACAGTACAAACACAAGTTTTCCCCTGGACAACTCAGTGAGTCTACCCACTTTGGATTACAATATTGTTGAAGATATGAAAAAGACCTGTGTGAACATTTCTTTGTATGAGCTAATCAAGCTCATGGGTCAGCAGGATATTCTTTTGCACACATTGGGGAAAACATCCACAGACAATGTTGCCTCTTCCAACAAGGGACCAGGCAAGTCTCATGGATCACTTGCATCTGTGCTCAACATGCTTTGTATGGAGGTATCAAACTCGCTTTGCCCACCATTTTTGTTATCATTTGAAACATTTAGCTTCAATGTCCATAACTTTTTGGCTGACTCTGGCACATCATTCAATGTCATGCCACTCTCCATTGCTAAATAAATCAATGTACAATGGAGCAGTGCAATTGCACATATCATCCAACTTGAATGAACATGTGTAACTCCGGGATGTGATCATTCGATTATCGTCTGACGAACGAGTTCACAAGTGCATTGACATTGTGATCGTGGACATCCCAGAAGCATATGGCTTATTTCTCAGCAAATACAGGTTTGTTAATTTGCAAGGATATTTTGCTGCAGAGTGGTCACACTTATGGATTCCATACCAGGGCAGGAAAAACCATATCTGGGTGTTTTTGGAAAGATATATGAAACATAACATTACCCCCTTGAATGGTCAAAATGAACCTTTGGCTTTTACAGAACTTCTGTTCGACAATTGCTTTTTGGAAGAAAAGTTGGGGTGTTATCTTGCACAACCAAGCCCCACCCCAACAGATACTTCCTTGCCCAAATGACATAAATAAAACCTGTATAGTACATTGTAACAATAGTTGTAGTAGCATTAGTAGTACTAGCACAACAAGCGGTCCTTGTACAGATGACATGTGGACCTTAAATTTCGACAGATCCAGAACATAGGATGGCTTTGGAGCAGGGTGTATTTTGATAGACCCGAGGCAAAGGAAACACTTAGTTTAAAGCCGCTTGGAGTTCAAGTGCATGCACAATATTGCCGAATATGAAGCACTTGTTTTGGGCTTACAGAA
This sequence comes from Pinus taeda, assembly GCA_000404065.3. NCBI lineage: Eukaryota > Viridiplantae > Streptophyta > Pinopsida > Pinales > Pinaceae > Pinus > Pinus taeda. The sequence goes on from APFE030048501.1 coordinate 476,859, forward strand.
AGCCATCAGCCTTAACTTTTCTATGCTAAAAGTGGTAGGTGATTCAGAGATTGTGGTACGTCAGGTACATAACACCATACACTATGTTTCACCCCATCTTAAGAGTTACCGATAGGAGGTATCACAATTTATCTCTAATTTACATGGTTTCAATATCATCTATGTACCAAGAATGTGTAATGCAGTTGCAGATGCTCTGGAAAATGTAGCTACTAGGATGACATTGCTTAGGGATAGATTTTCTATTGAAATTTTGTATAAGTAATCTATCCCTGACAACATAACTAATTTACGTGTTTTCGATGATGATGAACAGATACTGCATTTCATGGCCAATGCTGATGTCTTCGAGGATGAAACGATAGACGAAGATGTGCATGAGTAGTCTCTGCAAGACACAACTAATGACAATAAACGAAACCTCATCCCTAATGGTGTGGTTTCACTCTAGAATATATATGAATTGCAGAACCGATTCAAAGGGCCTAGGAACACTAAAACCCACAGTTCCACACTGATGCACGAACATATTAATTTGGGAACATACAAAGATCCAAAGTTCATGAATCTTGGTATGTGTTGCATACTGGAAGAGTGGCAAGCCTTTGTCCACCTGTTTAGATAGTACCGTGACGTATTCACGTGGAAATATGATAACTTGAAAACATATGACACAAGAAGGGGTCAAGCCATTTAGCAAAAGCTTAAAAAAGTCCATTTGTCACTTGAACCCCTCATACAGAAAGAATTTGCTAAGTTGTTGGATGCTTGGACCATTTGCAAGGTTCATCATTCTATTTGGGTTTCAAACTTAGTTCCTGTCAGAAAGAATTTTGGGAAGATCCTCTTGTGCGTTGATTTCTAAAATGTGAATCGTGCGTCGAACAAAGACAATTGCCCTATGCTGTCTATGGAGCACATCTTGTAGAAAATATCTGGAGTAGAAATGTTTTCTCTGCTTGATGACTTTTCCAGATATAACCAAGTTCTGGTAGCAGAACCTGACATGCTTAAAACTACATTCCGTACCAAGTGGGGTACGTTCACTTATCAAAAAATGTCATTTGGGCTGGTAAACACAAACACAACTTTTTAGCGCACTATGGACATCATCTTCCGTGGGCTCATTACACAAAGCATTGTGGTATACCTCGATGACATACTTTTTTTTTTCTAGAAAATGGTCAGATCACCTGTGCCATCTCAAGAAGACCTTTGAGTGATGTCACAAGTATGGGATATCCCTGAATTCCAAGAAGAGCTTCTTTGCAGTGTTTGAGGGGAACCTCCTTGCACACCTCATTGCTAAGAGTGCGATCAAGGTTGGTCTAAACCAAGTTTTGACTATCACACAGATTCCTCACCCAGTGAACAAGAATGCTATGCAGTCCTTCTTAGGGAAGATCAACTTCCTCAACAAGTTCATCTCAGATTATGCGCAGATTGTTAAGCCTATCCAAGATATGATCAAGAAGGACTCACTCCACAACTGGGGAAAGAACAAAAAGGACGCATTTTCCTGTATAAAGCATGCGATAGAAGATGCACTCACGCTATATAGCCTGGATTTCAACAAAGATTTCTTTCTTTACACATTCGTTTCCGACACTTCACCTACTTAAGTGCTCACTCAGAAGGATGAGTTGAACAATGAACGTCCCATCTCCTTCATGAGCGCGAGCATGTAGGAACTTGAGCTCAGCTATCCTGCCATGGATAAATAAGCATATGTTGTATACAAGGCAGTGAAACACTTTAGACCTTACTTGCTGAAAAGCCATTGCATAATCTTTGTGCCACACCCAACAGTGAGATAACTATTTGTTCAACAAGAGCTGGGTGAAAGATGAGAAAATTGGATGACAGGACTGCAAGAGTATGATCTTGATATCAAGCTAGTTCACACCATCAGTGGTCATTGTATCTGCAGACTTGTAGCATAAGTGATACACACACAAAATGAAGAAAAAGAGCTTGCTGGACGGGAGCAAGAAATCGATATGTATAATGTAGAGCGAGCACCACCCACTTTGCATGGTAACTATTGGTACGAAGAAGTGTGCCAATACCTTGAGCATGAAACCATGCCCTAATTATTTTCCATGTGGTAGAAGAGGGAACTTCGACTCAAAACCTTATCTTACCAGTTGGTGCATGGAGTGCTTTATAGAAAGCACAACAATGGCATTTTTCTCAGGTGCCTGGAAGCATAAGATTTAGAGAGAGTGTTACGTGATCTGCATGATGGACCAGCAAGAGGTCACTTTACGGGTAACAAAAAAACTCATAAATTCATGAGAGTCGATTTCTACTAGCCCACATTGTTCAAAGATGCACACGCTTATGCCCACAATTGCCCGGTCTATCAGCAATCCGCCGACAGAACTTGAAGGTCAACAACCCCGCTGTAGTGGATGAACTATTCCAACAATGGGGCTTAGAAATCATTGGGGAAATCTTCCCACATTCATAAAAGAAGCACCGCTACATCCTGACTGCTATATATTACTTCACGTGGTGGACATAAGTAGTTCTGCTCAAACAAGTGAATGACCAGGAAGTCATCAACTTCCTTCAATAGAACATCATTTCGAGGTTTGGCATTCCTGTATCGCTTTTTTTTGACAATGCAACTTACTTCTCTTTGTTGAAACTTTATGATTTTTCATTGCAATATGGTATTATGCTCAAGCATTCATCTAACTACTACCCGCAAGGAAATGGTCTTGTCGAATCTACAAGCAAAATCTCATTCACATCATAAAAAAGACCATTTACTTTGAACAATGACAATGGAATTTCGATCTGGTGAATGCTCTTTGGGCTAACGAAGTTACACCCAAACCCTCTCTAAACACATCTCCATACTTCCTTGTATACGGAAAAGAAGGCATCCTCTCACCAAATATCTACTTGCCTACTCTCCAGTTATCCCAGGAATCCTAAGACAAGCTGTGTCTATTGGTCCAACGTAGGATGTACACATTACACAAGTTACAGGAAGAACGGATGAAAGTAAAGGAAAAATTTTCACTCCACTAGAACCGTATCAAGAGATGGTTCAATCAAAAGTCTATAGGGAACACCAAATTTGTTGTGGATGACTTACTCTTGAAGTGGGATAAACCCCACGAAGGCAAAGGCAAACACACGAAGTTCCAGTCCCTATGGATTGGACCTTTCACAATTCACGAAAAATGTGGCCAACACACGTATTGTCTACAATCACTAGATGGGAGGATTGACAACCTTCCTATCAATGGCCAATATTTAAAATGTTATTTTCAACGATTTGGGGCCGCGCCTTGCCCTATGTACATAACATGCTTATTGATGTTATGTTGTTTTGCTTTGGTATTTTTGCTTCATTTTTATTTTCTTTGCTTTGATGTCTTGCCATTTCGTTTTTTTAATAAGTGTTGTCTCACATTGTGTTCTGGCTTTTGAATAATTATGTGGCTGAAGTACAGGAGTCTTGTGACACTGCAATGCTTGGCTAGTCCTATGTTCGTCTTCTTTGTGCTTGGTTGTAACTTTTGGCTGATGAAGTCTTGACGAAAAAATGATCCGTCTGTAAGGGAAGCTCTGGTCAAACCATGAAACTATGTCCAAATTGGGAAACCCCATGCTCGTACTTAGTATTCTTCTTTGTGTGTTAAATCTCATCCAACTAGTAGAAATAGAGAAGGGGAAATTCTAAATGAGAAAATTTAAATCAGAGGTATTAAATTCTTCTCTAAAGGAACAACCTCTTCTTCTCTCAATAAGTCAAGATTCCTCTTCTGCCTAATAATCAATAAGTGCCTATGCACAATCCTCTTTCAAAAAAAAATTACAAAGGTGAAAGAAGAGAAAGGCTTTCTGCGTAGAGAGGTGAAGCGGGGACTCCACCAAGATACTGACTAGGCTCGCTAGTAGTGGAGCAATGCTTGTGTTCCTGCGTGACTCTGCCAGTGTATTGTCCAGGCCTGCTGGTGGCGGAGCAACACCAGAGATGAAAACTTATACTCTGAAAATCTTAAGTTCACGAGCCAAACTACCCTTCCTGATTTTGAAACATTGTGATCTAGCTGAAACTTTTGCCATGTTTGATTGAGTTGGTACGAGGTGAATCATGTCTATAGATGGGGTAAGTGGGGAAGCCAAAGTAACCTGCACAATGAATCAATACTCCCTAAAAGGCCAAGGTCCCGTGTTGAAAATGAACCAAAATAGAGAAGCTGGTATTCAACCAGTGTGTCGCCAAGTGTTGTAGCGGTTGCAACGCCCTCTAAAATTGTGGCCTACATCCAAATTTTAGAGCCTTCCTTCATTTACCACCTAATGGTTGCAAACACTCGGGCTCATTCCATGAGATCTCATCAAGTCTTTACACCCTTTTTGCTTGATCGACCACCAATCGTCTTTGGCATGTTGATTTTTATGTCATGCTTGCGATCTTGTTCTGGAAATTTTGAAGGTTTGTCTTTGTGTGCTTATGTTGTTTTCACTCTGTGCACATTGGTCGCACTCACACACAAAGTTGCAAGCACTGTCATGCAAGTTTCATCACGATCATTCAAAGATCTATGTCAAGTGTCGCACTTGTCACTCTTAACCTTTAAGATGTCACTGGGAATATGTTTGTCTTGTTGGCTTGAGGTGTCTTGCCGTCGAGTCATGTTAAGTGTGTGATCACAATGTCATGTATGCACAAGTTCACTTTCTCTCACACTTAGCCATTTTTCCTAAAAATATTTTGACTGGACAACCCTCCTTCATCCGAACCCTGACTAAGATGTACTGCGTAGTCTCAGCTCTCAGTTACCCTACTTTGCTACCCAGAACTGTGCAGAGCTTGAGGTTGTCCTCTAGGATAGCTTAAACTGCACAATCCTTGAAGTGAGCAAGCTAACTGTATCCCATAACTGAACAAAAGTTATCCCCAAGTCTGATCTAATCTGCGCTTCCCACAAGATCACTCATCAAGCCTCCCTTTGGTTTACTGGAAACTTGAACTACATTGGAACCCCAGGCTACATTGCTCTCCAAAACTGTGCAGACATGCCCAACTGCATGCCTTGCACTTCCTACAAAAGTTGCACAGTGATGTGAGTTAGGCCTCTGCTACCTAGCACTGCGCTATTCCAAGAAATTGCACAAATCTGACTGGGAGGCCCCCTATTGGCTTGCTTTGCCCTGTGCCTAAAAATTATGGAGTTTTGAATGGCACTCTCCCTACTGCCCCGCTGTGCACTCATCCCAGAAACTGCATAGTTGTGTCGGGAAGGCCCTTGCTGCCTGCCCAACACTATCCCTCAAATTGTGCAGTTGTGACCAGCAGCTCTTCGTAGCTCAATCTAGCCTTGCTATGGAAAATTGTGTAGAAATATCTGCCAGTACCTCCCGTTGCTCGCTCTGTCTTCCTCAGAGAAACTTTGCAGATTCCCAATTGGACCCCTGGATGACTTGCCTAGTCCTCATCCTAAAAACTGTGTAGAATTGCCCAACAGTTCCTCCCGACACCCTACTTTATCTTCCACCCAGTAACTGCATAGTTCTTCCCAGCTGGCTTCTACCTTGCAACTGTCACTGCTGTCCCAAATTGTGAAAAATCTGCCTCCCAGTGACATCTATGCGGTTTTTCCTGATAGTACTCTGGAGCCTCTCATCTCGGCCAGAGCTGTGCTCTTCACAGTTTCAATGCCTTGTCCTCCCTCTCGGTCACCTGCACCTGAAATAAAAAGCAATGCATCATGCTAGACTAGGATATTTTTTCGATTTGATGTCATCTCGTCATGAGTGATTGTAGGAATAGGTACATTGATGAAACATGGTGCAACGATGAATGAGATGAAGAAGGAGCACATGCTATAAGACTTTCTCGCAGTTGAATGAACGTACGAAGCACGTTGAGTAGAAAGCAAAAGGGATACATGTTTCTGAACCATTAAACAAAGACCGAGACCATCGAAGACCCTGCAACACTTTTCCATGTGGAGGTGAAGACACAACACACCAAGAGCACATCCATCACTCAGCAGCATAACAACTCGACATGGACACCACAGTTAGCTAGTACATGTCAGCAATGTCATGTCAAGTTGTGTCATGAGTTGTCTCGACCACATCGCTACTATGGGCCATACTTGTTGTAATCACATGTAATGTAATGTGAAAGTCCAAGATACACACATATGAAGTTGAAGAGTCATGTCAGTTCAAAAGTTGTAGGAAGTTGAACAGTCATGAGGGAAGTCCAAGAGTCACAAGAATCAGGTATCTCCCTTGGTTATATATACCCCCTCATTATATGAGCAAAGGAATTTTTACCTTGGATCCTCCCACGTAGACTTGCGAGGAGTGGCTCCAATGTACCATTATTGGGGCTAGTGATGTATGGTGTATAGATGTGTCTTGGAAATTTTGCTTAATTCAGAAGCCTATCTCAGGCTAGCACGTTTTCACACATATTTTGTATGTTTGTAAGACTATTCTTTAAACATTTGTAATGCATCTTTGCTTAACCTGTACTAAGATAGTTGAACTACTTCGGTTATTTTAGTACTTACATTGTTGAAGATGCATTTTATTATTTATCATTATTGTCTTGTCTGTGTGGACTACTTTGGTAGACATTAGACAAACCATTCTTATTTTTTTCTTGGTTATAATGGTCGTCACCACCGTGTGGACTACTTCACTGGACAATGTACGTGTTTTCCCTTGTACTTTGGTTTTAATGACTACCACATCCACTGTGGACTATTCTGCTGGATGTTGGAAATACCCTTGGTGTTTTCACGTGTGTCTCACCCTTGGTGGTACTACTACCTCTCGTCTAGAGGTTCAATTTTACCCTCTCCCTTACAGTAAGAGAACCTAGACATAAAGTTACATTATGCATTCACCAAGTATACTCACCTCGCTTTCTTGAAGTTACGAGCATAACACTCTTATGTGTTGAACAGTAAGAGCTAAGGAAAATCTATAAGATAATGGCAATCAGGCCATCATACTGGATGGGACTCCTACACTAAACGGTGTGAGATTTGGTTGGGACATCATACAAGGGATATCCCCTAAATTTTGGTAGGTCCAACACCGTCAACATGAAGATATGAAAAATTTGATGATATAACAAATTAATCCAAACATCATATACAAATGCCCTAATGAAAATTTAATTTATATGAATATTGTTATAAGATATATGTTGATTTTCTTATGAATAAAGGATTTTAAAAATAACAATAAGTGCACAGTCACAGGTCGATGTTTCTAAAAAAGAGAAAATGGATACTAGGACATTGTAAATGTATGTGCACTGTGTTTAGTCAATTTAGTATGTCCTAAATTTCTACATTAATTATCAATCCGGGAGTCGTAAACTGATGGAGTGTGGCACACTATATGTGCAAGACAACCTCTTTCTTACTTTTTATTATTTTCAATTTTATTTTGTTTTGGGGTTTTGTCTTTGTTTGTCTCCTAATGCAAATGGAAATCCTATTCCTAAGTTTTAAGAATACTTTAGAGGGCAAGTATGGATGTGGATTTAAGACAAGGTTTTATGTCCCTTATGATAACTTCCAAAACTTAGCACTTCAAAAGATCTCAAAACATGCTAGTGATAAAATTAGTACTTGAACAAGAATGTAAATTTGCAACTACTTAAATCAAACAAAATATGAAATACTGATCATGAAATCACTGTCTCTGCTGCCATCTAAAAAAATAAATAAAATCTAAACTATTGCACTCAAACAAACCAAAAATTGCAGACTAATGAAAGAAAGATCAATTTACTTCACTTATAATCTGATAGCTCGCCAAGTATCTTTTCGGGGTTAAGCCATGGCTCCAGAGATAACGTCAAATAACATAAATAATTGATATCTGATTAATGAAAGTAAAATCGATTCACTTCATTTATAATCTGATAGCTCACCAAGTAGCTTTTCGGGGTTAAGCCATGGCTCTGGAGATAACGTCAAACAACATGAAGAACTTGATATCTAAACTACCTACTTGCAGAATGAAAGTAAAATCAAATCACTTCACTTATAATCCGATAGCTCGCCAAGTAGCTTTTCGGGGTTGAGCCATGGTTCCGGAGATAACGTCAAATAACATGAAGAATTTGATATCTAAACTAGCTAACAACAACAAATAAATAAGACTGAAATCAAAGCATAACTCAAATTGAAAAGATTAAAAACAAAGTCAGCAGAGAGGCCAATCTCATGTCACTATTTGATGCAAAAATTATATGAAAAATCTCGAGCATGACCTATTCTGAAACATACTGTTCAATGTTAGCAAAAGTATGCAATGCTGGAAAATCATGTACAGGAATGAAAGATTAACACCATAAATGAATTATGAAACATATACAGTTAAACAAACTATGAAATATATACAATGGAAGTAAGAAAATGATGCATGAAAACTTTACAGAAATTAAAAAACAAAACCTCAGCTAGTAGGGGCCCTCTGCACAACCTTTGGTTAATATATTGTCAACCCAAAATTATGCTCAAACAGTCATAAGAAACAGAGTCTTTATATTGTGTCTTCTCGTTACAACAATAGGACTAATGCTACAACAACAACATAAAAACTAACATCAAGCGTTTGCAAAACACGTTATTTATAGAGGAAATCGTATAATTATTTCTCCATGAGGAATCTTCAGCAAAGGACACGCAAAAAGACAGAACCCGTGAGCTTAGCATCTTGGTTGCCATGATCATTCAATCTACAAAAGGTGGATGTTGGATTTGCGTCGTGGAAATGGTCTGCAGCTGTCAAGAGGGATCCATGGATCTAGGAACTGTAGAAATTTTGAATAATTTAACACATATTCAACAGAGATTATCCTGATCATGTACTATTGTGGAAAACATACACAATACATAAGCTCCTCTACGTTGATCATCAATATAGCAGCATCAATAACAAAAACATCAAGAGCATTCACACATTAACACAGTATGTATCCCGGGGAAAGCATCTCGCTAAAAACCCCAACTATCTGTATATTAATGATTGAGTCATGTAACATTACACAGCATAATACTTCTCACAAGTATCTCCACCTCTGTTACACACAATACAGCTCAGATCTGAATCAATCACTGGCTCAATTCTCCTTCGCTGCTTGCCTGCCTCCGCTGCTCAATACCTACTCAAGAACTGATGATAATTCCAAGGCAACCACGTATTTACTTGGCTAAGTCACGTGAGCACAAGCTACAATGTGGGAAAATACGTGGGAAAACTCATTGGCATACTCAATCCCTTGATTGTGCAAGATCTGATGCACAACTATAGTCACAACTGATAGCAATCTGATTCCTTACCACCTGTCCTTGTTGAACTGAACATGCACTGACATGCAACTGAGTTAACTGATGTATTCATTAGTTGTATTATGAGTTAATAACTTGTGAATTAATTAATAACTAATTCACCCAACTCATCTCTAGTCTATTTTCCAGTTAGACTCAATACAACCAGTTTAACAAAGCTAAACTGAACACAACTCCATCCACTGCACCTCCAGTCCACTAAACTCAATTGATTGAGTTCTAACTGAAGTCCTGCATGCAAATATTAGTCATCCCATAGGTAACCACGTATTTCCTTCTGGGATCTGCATGTACCAAATCCGTAGCTCATCCTGAAGTGCTCCAAGAGAATAAGACAAAGTTTATAGTCTAAATATTATTATGAGCTAATAATATTTGACTGTTCTATATTTAGACTGAGCAGTCACTCCGCTATGATCTAAAAATAGAAGTCCATCTATTTTTCCAAACTTGATCAATTATCCATAAACAACAACCTGCAATCCATAGACATGATCCATATGTCTAAAAATAGACATAGTCTAAAA
>APFE030048510.1:19443-53064 GCA_000404065.3 Pinus taeda
AGTTGTTTTTGTTTATCAAATTTCCTTTTTGCCACTTACAATATTTAGATGGAATCAAAGATGGTACAATTCGTCTAAATACTAAAAGTAAAACTCAAGATAACAAAAACACTTTCATTGAACAAAAGGAGACAAAATGAAAAGCAAATTCAATAAAGCAAAAACTAAAACTTTTCAAAAAGTTCACTTGAAAGTAGCAACAAAATGGTCTTTTTGAAAATGCTTTCAACAAAAACCGACACTTCACAATTGAAACAAGCAAGAAACACTTTTTGCAAGTTGACACCCAACAAAGAATGAAAACTCAAAAAAAACAAATGTGCTCAAAAAGGCTTTCGACAATGGAAGGCAGCAAGGAAAGCTTTGGTAGCAATGACCAAAAAGAGATAAAAAAGACGGTTCCAAGAAAGTATCAAAACGACAACTTTGATGAAACAAAGAAGTAACTGGTCATAAAAATCGATTTCATTAAGCAAACAAAAAAGTCACCAAGAAACAAAGTTAAACACAAAGATTAATAACAATATTTTTTGCTCTGATCACTCAGGGCAGCCAAGATTCCAATAAGGAAATCTTGTGTGTTTAAAGCAAAAAAGATGATGACACTTGCAAACACGAAACAAGACCAAGACTCCTTATAATTAGAGAGAAGTCGGAGTAAAGACACTTGCTGTAAAATAGAGAATTGATACTGACAAAGATGACTGTTTAAACTGACTGAAAGCACCAGACACACTCCAGAGACAAAAAGGTTTATAAATCCTGAAAGTTGCCAGGTATACGCGACTGCATTCAGTGCAGAATGCGTGTATACGCGACTGTGTCTGAGGAAACCTGCGTATACGCGGGTTTACTTCAGACAACAAGCGTTTATACGCTTCTGTAACTAAACAAAGTAGCGTGTATAAAATATTTCAGGAAAAATAAAGAAGAAACTCAAGAAACTGGTAAAACTCAGAAGTCAGAAAGAGACCAAACAATAACAATAAGCCAGCAAGCTACTGAGCCCTGATAGGCTTGACAAACGCCCAACTAGGAACAACAAGAATGTTGTTCCCCGGTGGAGTCGCTAGTTCAAACATCCTAATAAAGACATATGAGTGGAACCATAATGATAGTCGTCTATTATTATTGATAAAACAAAAGAGAATACAACCAAGTTCTGACGTCAAATCCTCCTTTGGCTGGGTGAATCTGCAACACATGCCTTGCAAAGCTTGTAGGGGATGGGAACAAGCCTCTCTCTCCTTGATCACTTGGGCATGGAGCCCTTCCTTAAATATTTAACCTCATAGGGATACACAAGACCTATTACAAGATGAGCTTAGCAATCCTCAAACTTTGGGAGTTTGAAAAGTAGAGTCATTAACCAAGAATTACCAACTATCTTGTCAAAGGGGAAGGAACAAGCTTATATAGGGATAGGAGGAGTAGATAAGACCATCCACTTGATTCATGGGATTGTCCTTATCATTAGGAAGCTTCCATGAGAGGTGAGAACTACTTCCCTCCTTGGGAGATACGAAGCCCAATTGAACCAATTCAAACTGGAATTAGTTTATGGATAAGGTGGAAAGAACCTTCGAAAGTTTGATGGTTAAAAACTTTACCCAACTGGGTTGGCGCTAGTGCGACTCTGAGACAGAGCGCCAGCTAGCGCACCCTCTTTGGAGGATTTACCCCATTGGCACAAGCAATATACTGTGGAATAGCGCCAATGGAGAAAGGGTTACATTTTTGGGTATCTTGCAGAAGGTGTCTTCAGGGCATATAGAGTACATACTTTAAGGGATACAAAGCAGGTGTTTTCAAGTCATGTCACTTCTCACAGGTCCCGGAATAGGTCCTCCAATGTATGGGAGAAGGGGTAACAGGGACGGTGACAAAATAATGTGTAACAGATGCCCCTAAAGCATGAAGCCCGAGAGGGAGAGGGGTGAAGTGCTTTACAAGAACATGGTCGACTGAAAACACAGTCGCTGGAGAACCTGCACGAAGTACAACTGATATCTCAAATACATGGTGTACATGGTATGGGCGCAACCATCCATAACAGAGTACATAAAAATTTGGATCCTAGGTATGGACGCAGCGATCCGATGAGGATCAATGAATGGACTCAGGCATGGTCACAGCCATCCAGTGAATGAGTCATGTAGTGATTATAATAATCCAAAAAATGCAGCCTGAATCCCAATATAAAAAATCCAGGGTCTTTCGCTCCAACTCGACCCGAACAAAGTACAAGTTCAAGCATGCGAATATAGGATTCGAAGTCGAACATGCGAGAACATCGTCTGATTACTAGTCAATGATGAAAACTGTTAACAGACGTGAGAGGTACCACCAATAATGACAAAGGTCCTCAAGGTACTATAGGTACAATCCACGGCGTGCGAATCAGTGAGCCGGTGTCGAACACCCGTAGAATCAACCAATCGAAGGCCAATGATGAAAACCTCGCGTCGAATATGAAGAACCCGCCATTGAGGCATGTAGACTCGAAGGTACCTGAAGGGAGTCTCTAAGTCAGCTTCCTGGATAATGAGCTGAAGTCGACAGGAAGTGACCTTGATCGAAGGTAGGCCATAATGTTTCCCACATCATCGACGCGAGGCGGAGAAGGATAAAATTTTTGGAAATAATACTGAGAGGGGGGGTGAATCAGTATTATCTAATTCTTTTAATAAATCTTCCTTATTTGTTCTTTGAATTAGTTTTGCATGTCAATACCATAAAATAATGAGCATGAACAAAGAAAACAGATAGTCACACCAAAGAACACAAGATGTAAGGTGGAAACCCAATGTGGGTGAAAACCACCTGCTGCAATATGTCTCTATCTTCTTTCAAATTAGAAACTCCTTTTACAAGGGTTTTGTACTGGTGCAGTCCTTTACCAGTACGCAGGATGCAACCTGCAGAGAGCTACAACTCTCTCTCATTTTCGAGTCTCTCCTGGAAGGGAGCTACAACCCCCTACTTCTTTTCTTACAAGGACCACTTTTCATAAATTTTCAAATTGGATCCATAAGCATCAAATGACCATCAAGTATAAGAGAATCACCCAGTCAACTGTAGTAAACAGATCAACAATAATAGGACCAAACCCAGAACACAACAATGATAAACAAAGATTTTAAGAGAAGTAAGCACCCTGCTCAACTGCTCACCTGCTTACGTAAGCACCCTGCTCAACTGCTTGCCTGCTTACAGTACTCACCCTGCTCAACTGCTTGCCTGCTTACAGCACGCACCCTGCTCAACTGCTCGCCTGCTTACAACACGCACCCTGCTCAACTGCTCGCCTGCTTACGTATGCATCCTGCTCAACTGCTAGCCTGCGTACCTCGCTCTGAGTCCATTGAACTGCCTACGGTCCTACGCACCTGAGACCCTTCTGTGCCTGCGTACGGGCGCACCTGCAACCCTTCTGTACCTGCGTACCGGCGCACCTCAAACCCTTTTGTGCCTGCGTACGGGCGCACCTGAAACTCTTCGTTCCTGCGTATGTACGCACTTTTCTCTCACTGTACCTGCGTACCTTCGGGCATAGATGATTTCAAGACTTCAGAAAGAAACCAGACAGTCAAATCTACAGATCTGAACATGCGCCGAAGAGATCTTAGTCCATCAGTAGATTCACCTTATTTAGATCTAGACCAGATCTTGCCCTCATAATATATTCAACCAAAAACATGCTTAAGCCAAATGATCTCCTTTGCTTTATATAGTAAAGTTCTTCCTTAAATCATGGAATAATACCACGGGCCGACACCATAATAACACAAAACCGTCGGCTAAAAACCAAGTGTAAAACATAAGAAACCCCACGTGTGCTTTTCTTTGCCTTGAAATGTGTGCACTGGGGGTACGCACCTCCTGAACGGGATAACTGCGGGTATGTACGCACTTTATGAAACACCGACCTGCGTGTACGCACCTTATGTAAGGTGTACCTGTGTACCCCTTATGATCTTCAATATTTGATAGCTGATCATCAATCTCTGTTGCTGACTTGAAGTATTGTGATCTATCACCTGAATGGGTTGCCATCAAGGAAAACACTTTAGCCATAATGCCAACAAAAATTGTTTTGTGTGAGGTATCAGAGGGAGGTTGAGTATTCTGCAGAGGTCAACTTCTCTTGAACATATCGGTGGCACAACAGTGGAATTGGCAGTATTTGACATCAAATGATCAGGGGTCATGGTGACAAGGCGATGAGCAGATGAATGGTCGAACAGGATAACCCAAACCCACGGAGGCCAGTGTGAAACAAGATGAGATGTCCCCACCGAGACACGAATGTAGACGAGTGCCATATTCAAGAGTGACATACTGCCGACACGACAATGATTACGGTTCCTTTATTCCCCCACCACTTCTGGCGAGTACCCCGGTTATTTTTGGATGGCAAGCTTGGCGGGGATAGCATATGCTTGAGAGACGTCATTTCGACGGAATCCGATGTCATTAAGTTTTTAACGAGTCTGACAAAGGAAGAACTCGACGCCTTTTCGAATTTAGATAGTTTGAAAAGGCAGCGAAAAGGAAACTCCAGGGGTGTCCTTTTTCGTAAAGTTGTGTCTCTCGAGCCCGAAAAAGTATAAAACAATGCTAGAAAGAACTGCCTGATCATCAATCAAAGATTACTTTTCATAAGTATTGATTCCGATGTGAAAAAGTAAAAAAAGCGATCAAAATCACGTCCCTTTGTGACCGTTAACGAACCGGAAACGACAAGGGTCCGACGATCTTTTCGTTTTTACACGGTCGGAAAAGAGTTTAAAGGTGACCGCCTCTTATTTACATTTAACGAGTGAGAAGGAATAACTCTGTAATATTTTCATCCTTAAATAGTCATAAAAGAGCTAAAAGAAGACTTCCATTTTTATTCTCTTTAACGAGTCAAAAAGGGAAAAAATACTCGGCAATCTTTTCATATTTTACGAGTCAGAAAAGAGATTAAAGGTGACTCAGGTATGGGTTCATTTTTACACAAGATTGAACCATGGAGAACTCTGCTTGGATTCGGTTTCATGTTTACACAAGCTTGAAACGAAAAACTATGCTTGTTATAAGTTCGCATGCCCCAAGCATAACGATGCAAAATGAGGTACATTCCCCCCAAGCTTCATTGCATTCAACAAAGTGGATGGAATGAAGGTTCACTTTCGAGATTTTGGAAAGACTGGAATTGTATTTTACTAGATCTTAATCGAAGGACTCGATTTGGAAAGGGAGTTGTTTCATTTTTTAATGAGGTTGTAGTAAAAGAACTATCTCATAACCCTTGTTTCATTTTTTAACGAGTTGGACATAAGATTAGCAACTATGCTCGAATAGACCCAGTTTCATTTTTTAAGGAGCTTGACATAGGAAAGTGAACAATGCTCTGACCAGACCTAGTTTCATTTTTTAAGGAGATTGACATAGGAAAGCGAACCATGCTCCGACCAGACCTAATTTCATTTTTTAAGGAGCTTGACATAGGAAAGTGAACTATGCTCCGAACGAAATTCATCATAACGAACAAGAAGTCATTGCTTCCAAGAGTGCCACTCCCGGTGGAAGGATCACATCTTGGAAGTCAGGACTCAATGCCCCCAGGACACTATGCATGATGGCAACATCACTAGATACAGGCACGGGATAAGTAGCCACGTAGTTGACCTGCGAGGGGGCAGATGCAACCGGTGGATAAAAACCAGGAGGGGATGAAAAATGCACAGGAGGCACCGGGGGACTAAAGAACGATAATTGATCTAGAGTCATGATCCTTCCATCATGTGGAAAGAAATCCACATGGAAAAGTGAAGAAACAAGGGCCCCCATGGCATAAACATAGTCACGACCAGGGAGAAGATGGAAATCCAAAGCACCTTGGGTAACCAGTACGTCTTTATAGACGGTTTGCCTCCCAAAGTAATAGGGAACTGTGGGAGGATCCCCAACTGTTGACTGGTTCCTCCGCCAAATGCCATCAGATTCTGCGTGGACGACACAAGCTGTGGAGAGCCCAAAGCTTGCCAAGTAGTCGAAGGCATAAGACTGACAGATGCACCCTCATCCAAGGCAGTGCCAGGTATTGCCTTATCACAGGCATGTACTGTAATCTAGAAAGGCACATGGGATGGAAGGCGGAAGGCAGTCAAATGACTCCAGTCGAAGGAAACGACTGAACTACTTGGTGGGGGAATCGTATGATTGCCCCCCTGCTCCGAAGAAGGACTCTCGGGATCAGCAAGGATAAGAGAGTTGTTTTCGAACTCAGGAGAATCTGACGAGACGAGAAGAACATGAGAATGACACTCCTCCGAAGCAGAGTGATCAACAGGCGATGAACTCAATTTGACACTCTCTCCAACCAATGGTTGGTCTGGAACAGGCTTAGCACAGCTAGGTTCAGGAAGAGGAGGATGGACAAGAGAAGGATCTAAGTCCATCTCTTTGTCGACAGGGGGAGGATCTGAAGAGAGCCTCTGATAACCAACAGGGAGTTGAGGTGAAGAAGCTATAAGGCTTACCAAAACAGCGGAAGCTTTATCCATGAGTGGACAAAGGTGAAGGAGATGGTTGCTTTCACATAGCCTACAGGGGAATCAAATCTTCCCTTTCTTCTTACCATTGCCCGTTGATAGGGTAGCATCGCCATGAGCTCCAGAGGGTGATGAGGGGTAGGCTGGATCGTGAGACCATACTTCTAAGACCTTAGGAAGGCTAGGACAATCCCGGAGAAGATGGTCTCCCTTGCACAATCTACAGGGAAACTTAACCTTCCGCGGAGGGGCAGAAGGATTTCTGACCTGAGATGTACTCGAAGGAGTAGCTACACTTTTAACCTCTCGCTTAGGAGACTTCTTCATCTTCATCTTCTTCTTCTTCTTCTTAGCCACCTGGTTACTTGAATCCACACTTTCACCAGGAAAAGTAGAAGATGAATACGTAAAAATAGGCAAAGAAGGGGAGGGGTCCACCTTGGAATCAACATGATGTTGTTCGGGTGGAGGAACTGATTGACCAGTAATAGAGACCACAGAGGTTGAGAACAATCAAACAGGCAACCTGACAGTTAACCCAGGAAGGGACAACGTTGCCATGTAAGGAGCACCAACATTCCCAAAAGGAGGAAAATTACCAGGATTCCCTTCAGAGGGGATTCCTGGGTTGGTGAACTGTGGAAAAGTTGCCATCAAAACTGAAAATCACACACGGGGCTAAAAAAAACCAAGACACACAATCAAATGGCCAACAAACAGAATCTAACAGGGCATGTGATCGCAAGCGAATAAATTTTAAGACACAAGGACATAACTTGACCTTTTCATCTTTAAAGAGTCGAGAAAAGGACAAAAAGATGACTCTAGTCGCCTTCGAATGTTTAGTGAGCCCGAAGTGACAAATGCTCAGGTGAGCCTTTTCTTTTAGGGAGTCCGAAAATGATCAAACAGTGACTGCTCTAGAGAAACTAAGCAAGGGGTTTACCAGACAATCTGTAAAACTGCATATACACCTTAGCAATCATATGAAAGCCAAGGACTTTCCGTACGGCAGTCAATCTTCCCGAATGTTGTGTTCGGTGCGTTACGGGCTGTAAGTCGGCAGACACGGATTCCTGTGGATCAAGGATGATAGCCTAGTGGAGTTTCCCCATATATACACAACGGTACGTGGGAGCACAAGTCCGTAATAGACCACAGTTTAATCACACAAGGAGGAATCACCCAACCTTAATGCGAGAACAAAAGTGACTAGGTTTAACGACACTGGAGCACGTCTCTAGCCTAGACCTCTAGAATGTGAGCGTTATGTTCCAATGCGTTTTTAAGCTCATTCAATTTATTTTAAAGTTGATCTTGTGTTAGGTTTCGGTTTTCAGGTCCTACCGTATGTAATCTCTCAAAATTCCCTAAATGCAATCTATATGCCAAAACATGTCATTTCATTCGATGAATGCTAGTTACGAGAGAGTTTGAGAGCTTTCACCCAAACGAAATGATCACAAAACAACAAATGACTTCCCTAATGCAGCTAATGGAAATTAAAAAACTTTTCTTTAAGATTACTAATCACTAATCGAAATGAAAAGTTCTAATTCTCATTAACTAATACAAAGAAAAAGAGATTTTCCTTTTGATGATGGCAAAATGCACTAAACAACTTTGAGAAATGATGACAAATAAATTCTAACCAATACACACACGTTCAGTTCCTCAAAACACAAATCAAACATCCAAAGAATCAAAGAGGTCCCAAAGACAACAATGAGCCGTGTGATCTGGGCTCAAAGTGAGACGAAGCGGAATTCAAGTGAAGACGAAGCAAATCACCTAAATAACGTTATGAAATGATTTACGACTACCAAACAAGTGTAAAGGAGCAAGCAAGAGAGTCGACTAGAGAACAAAAAGATCGAAACACCTTAGGAAGGCTCGATTCACAAGGCCACTAGATGCCCTAGGGCTAGAAATACGAAATCGGTAGAAAAAAGCAAACACCTAGAGGGTAGCGATCAAAACTAGTCAAATCACACTCCAACACACCAAAGTAATCTAGTAAAGGTACTTAGGATGAAACCAAAGCTCAAAATATCAAGAACAAAGCAAACTTCAAGAGTTTACAGGCCTGGCGTGACTGTTAGGCTGCAACAAGCGCCTTTCAGGATTGGCGCGGGTTGTCAATGTGCAACTTGCGCCAACTGGCGCGACTATCACGCTATAAACTAGCACCAGTCGAGTTTGCTATGGAAAATAAAAACACAAGAGCCAAGGCAAAAACAACACAGGTATCCAACCCAGAAAGCAAAACAAGCGGGAGAAACGAAGGAAACAATCAAGGAACAAGGCTAGTCCCAAGCCGTTCAATTTGCAAACCAAACTGGAGATGGACTGAAGTAGCGTTGATCTACTTCGCTAATGCAAGGCAATAGCGTTTCGAAGGCTATCTGGCCAGACTTCAGACTCCGTCTAATAGTTTACAAATCAAACAACAAGACAAGATAAACAAACAAGGCAAGAGCCAACTCCCCAGTAGAGTCGCCAAATTGTTGTGTAGGTAAATCCCTTCTGTGGACAAAGGCGATCCCACTAGCCTAACTGAGGTCTAGCAACAATCAAAAAATGCTAACACACAGGTTCCTAATTGCAAAATAAAGGCCAAGATGAGAGCCTACCTCAAATCCAATGCTTATATTCGTAGAAGGGTCGTCTCTTCCGTTCTTTCGCTTCATCTGGTCACAATCCTCACGATCTCTGTGAATAGATACCTGCACATGCAAAGAACAAGACAACTACAAGCATAAAATCCGGGAAATGCAGCTATGTATCAGTCAGAAAGGATACAACTCAAACATCATAATAAAGACATATGAGTGGAACCATAATGATAGTCGTCTATTATTATTGATAAAACAAAAGAGAATACAACCAAGTTCTGACGTCAATTCCTCCTTTGGTTGGGTGAATCATCAACACATGCCTTGCAAAGCTTGTAGGGGATGGGAACAAGCCTCTCTCTCCTTGATCACTTGGGCATGGATCCCCTCCTTAAACATTTAACCTCATAGTGATACACAAGACCTCTTACAAGATGAGCTTAGCAATCCTCAGACTTTGGGAGTTTGAAAAGTAGAGTCATTAACCAAGAATTACCAACTAGCTTGTCAAAGGGGAAGGAACAAGCTTATATAGGGATAGGAGGAGTAGATAAGACCATCCACTTGATTCATGGGATTGTCCTTATCATTAGGAAGCTTCCATGAGAAGTGGAGAACTACTTCCCTCCTTGGGAGATACGAAGCCCAATTGAACCAATTCAAACTGGAATTAGTTTATGGATAAGGTGGAAAGAACCTTCAGAAGTTTGATGGTTAAAAACTTTACCCAACTGGGTTGGCGCTAGTGCGAATCTGAGACAGAGCGCCAGCTGGCGCACCCTATTTGGAGGATTTACCCCATTGGCGCGAGCAATACACTGTGGAACAACGCCAATGGAGAAAGGGTTACATTTTTGGGTATTTTTCAGAAGGTGTCTTCAGGGCATATAGAGTACATACTTTAAGGGATACAAAGCAGGTGTTTTCAAGTCATGTCACTTCTCACAGGTCCCATAATAGGTCCTCCAATGTATGGGAGAAGGGGTAACAAGGATGGTGACAAAATACTATGTAACAGACGATCTCAGGCTATAGTGAGCATCGGCATCAGCTGTCTCGCTCCCAGACCCCCGATCTGTTCTCTGATTTCTTTTCCATCAGTTTCTAAAGGGATGGGTTATCACTACCGAACCCTTGACTGATAAATTGCTTAATGTTCTGAACATGTGATTTAGTCTTTTGAAGTAGTTAAGTTGTAGACACGCATCCATTTACTCTTATATTTTCAACACTGTGCTATGAGCATTACTCTGGCAAATGATAAGCCTCAGACTGAGACACTCTTTGAAATAGCAAAATGTTCCTGGATTGACATATTAATGTGAGGTAACTAGAGGTGAAAGAGACCCTTTTTATAGCTCCATAGAAAGGTAATGATATGAACAAAGGAAAGTGGGCTAAGAAGAGAGGAAAATCTCTGGATACAAATGAAATGGAGATGCATCACCGTACAAGAAATTCAAAGCAGTTGATAGAGGATAGGGATTTTAGTCTGAGGAGCAGAACAAGGGTGATGGCAGGAATATTTTGTAGTGTTGGAATTGTTGCAAGGATCATCGTAGGAGATATTGTCCAGACCATCAGGGTGGCAGACCACAAATTTACAGTGCTCAGGAAGCACATAAAGTTGGGGATGTTCGACATAGTATTCCTCGGATTTATGCAACATTAGATGATATGCAGATTGATCATAATGCATCTATTATCGAGATGGAATGTAAGATTTGTGATCAAGTTGTTTCTATTCTGATTGACCCTATATCTAACTATAATTATATCATTGGTCGGGGAAGATGAAATCACACAGGGATCAGATTGAAAAAATGACGAGGGTTTCTGAGAATGAGTTTTATGACAGTGTTTTTCTCCAACCCAAGCACGATTTGATCGATAATGAATAATTTAGGATGGGATATCAGTGTCTCCACCAAAGCTATGAAGATGCGTACATAGTTTTTGAAAATGAATTAATCGATTTGACTATCCATGTTGTAGATCACGATCCCCCACTAGTTGAGTGGCCTCCACTTTGGCCAGAGTTGGTGTCTTCCTTCCTTATTTGAGATGTCTTGCATAGTTTAGGACATCATCTATCAAATCCAGCCACCCAATTGACAGATCGACCTATACTCTAGCCAAGTCTGGAAGCCCTTTCTCTATCTAGCATGACCCTCTATCGAGCTGATGTCACAAAGGTAAATCACAATGAGGGATATTCCTTAAAGAACCAGGTAGCAATGGATGGTGCCTGGAATTCTTGAAATTACGCTTTTTCTCCATATCAAACCCTCCGATGCATCACAGATCCCTATCACGATTATGCTACGACTGAAAATTTGTATGAAGCTCATAAACGGGACCCGGATCGAGGAAACAACACAACTTTGTAAATATTTATAAAACCCCCAAATGAAAAATCAATCATATTTTGGGTTTGGGCCTTTGAGCATGTCTCTCATATAAAGCATCATATTCTGCAATTTCTAGGTATTCTGATGCACTTACAAAACTTGATCCACAAAGGAAAATCTCTACAGGATAAAAAAGCATTCAAGAGTACAACATTCTTCCTTCATCAACCATCATATTAAATTTGAGGCTATGAGGAGGCTCCCTTGGTCTAAGAAATTCAAAGGGAACAAGAGTAGCTGGAGCTAGTTTCCTCAAAGGATCAAAACCAAATTAGGGACCACTACATGGAGGTCTTTCATTCAAAGACATCCTGAAAAGGAAACCTAGAAATTCAGCAAAACCTGAACAAGCACACAACCTTCCTAACCTGTATATAGTGGAGCTACTGAATCAATTACCAGTGATGACTATAGATCTTACATAAATAAATGATATATGCACCACATATGAATCACAAGCTACAATATGAAGGTTCAACGTTTTCTGGCCAAAACCAGTGGATCTTTTTCACAGGATTCTCACAACTTGGTCAATAAATTCTGAGATTCACCTCTGCTCCAGGGGATTTTTCATAGTAAAGTTTGCATCATCAGAAGAATGTGAATATGTATTGAGAGAAAGCCTATGGTTCTAGGGTTTTTCAGAACTTTTCTTCACTACATGGTTCCCCGATTTCTGATGCACTTACAAAACTTGATCCACAAAGGAAAATCTCTACAGGATAAAAAAAGCATTCAAGAGTACAATATTCTTCCTTCATCAACCATCATATTAAATTTGAGGCTATGAGGAGGCTCCCTTGGTCTAAGAAATTCAAAGGGAACAAGAGTAGCTGGAGCTAGTTTCCTCAAAGGATCAAAACCAAATCAGGGACCACTACATGGAGGTCTTTCATTCAAAGACATCCTGAAAAGGAAACCTAGAAATTCAGCAAAACCTGAACAAGCACACAACGTTCCTAACCTGTATATAGTGGAGCTACTGAATCAATTACCAGTGATGACTATAGATCTTACATAAATAAATGATATATGCACCACATATGAATCACAAGCTACAATATGAAGGTTCAACGTTTTCTGGCCAAAACCAGTGGATCCTTTTCACAGGATTCTCACAACTTGGTCAATAAATTGTGAGATTCACCTCTGCTCCAGGGGATTTTTCATAGTAAAGTTTGCATCATCAGAAGAATGTGAATATGTATTGAGAGAAAGCCTATGGTTCTAGGGTTTTGCAGAATTTTTCTTCACTACATGGTTCCCCGATTTTGATGCCAATACAATGGTGGTATCGAGAATGTCAATATGGGTAAGATTTCATAATCTACTCCTACATTTTTTTGTGCCATAAAGTGATGGAAGGAATTGGGAACCTCTTATGGAGATACATCAAGATAGACAGACAAATAATCAAAGAATGAATCTTCACTTCCTCTAGAATCTGTGTGGAGGTGGATCTCAACAAAGGATTATCAGATCATATTATCCTTACACATAATAAGCAATGTTGAACATAGTTTCTAGACTTTGAGAACACGACATTCAAATGTTGAGCATGACAGAAAATAGGACACTTACAAAGCACATGTCCTAATAACCAAAAATTGCCTCGAATGAAGAAGAAACAAAGAAAGTAGCCCAAGGGATCGAAATTCCCATTGCAGTAGTTTGAAGAAGAGGATGAAGAAGAAATGGCACCCCCTGCCATTGAAGAAACTCAGATAGGTGGGTCTAAACATCATCATGTATTTGATAACTCGGATTCAAGTCAAGAAAATCCAAGAAATAATGAAGGATCACAACTAGCACTTGTAACAACCACTCCATCCCAAGGAGAATGGTGAAAGGTAGAAAAGAAGAAATGGAGAAAATCATAGTGCTTCTCTCCATTTATAAGTTATTGTTTTTTGTCTATGTGAAATCAAGTTTAGAATGGAATGATTGAATGAATTGTAAGCATCTACAACATGTAATTTTGTTTTCATTAATAAAATTAAAATTTTTCCTAAGGAAAAAAACTATAATTATACCACCCCTAACCTAGCTGATAAGTGTTACCTGAATAAAGAAGTGCATGCAGAGTCTTGGTTGGTGTAGTTGGATACAGGTTCTAAGAAAATAGTTCATCATTGGGTAATACATTTTGCATTTGAGGTGAATGGTATGTCTACATCAACACATCTAAATGTGCTTCCATTGGTATCATACAATATGTTGTTGGGTATGGGTTGATTGTACATTCATAAGACTAAGGTAGATTTATATGAAAAGGATATTGAGTGCTTGGATGATGTTGGATAAAATAGAATCTTACATGATAAGAAGAAGCCTACATCAATGAGAATGGTTACAACTATGTAGGCAAAGCAATAGTAGGAAAGGATGTGTATTGTTTGCAGTTCATATTTCTAGTGAAAAAGGGAAGGACGTTGAAGTCTTGTAGAGGTATCCGGTTTTGTAGCAATTTAAGGATGTGTTTCCAGTAGAGATTTCATAGTTAACACCTCATAGGGAAGTGGAATTTTCTATTGATTTGATGTTCAGAGTAGAACCAATATCAAAGGCACCATGCATGATGAGAACTCCAGAGTTGGTGGAATTGGAGTTGTAGTTGAAGGAAATTCTTGATAAGGGATACATTATGCCAAGTGTGTCATCTTGGGGTGCACCGGTATTCATTGTGAAGAAAAAGGATGGTACTCTCATGCTTTGTATTGATTACAAGTAGTTGAACAAGGTGATGATTAAGAATAGGTACCCTTTGTCGTGGATTGATGACTTGTTTGATCCATTGAAGGGAACAACAATGTTCTCAAAGATTGGTTTGAGATTAAGATATCATTAGATACACATCAAATAAGATGACATCTACAAGACTATTTTCAAAATGAGGTATGGGAATTATGAGTTTGTTGTGATTCCTAAGGGTTTGAATAATTATATAGCTACTTTCATGTGCTTGATGACTAATGTGTTTCATCCTTATTTAGACAACTTTGTGATAGTATTCATTGATGACATGTTGATATATTCTAAGAATGAGGAAGATCATGCAGAACATATAGCAACAATGTTGAAATTTCTAAGAGAGCATAATTTGTATTCCATACTTAGTAAATTAATTTTCTTTCAGACAAAAGTTCATTACTTGGGCCATGTGGTTTCCAAGAAAGGTATAGTAGTGGACCCAAAAAAGATCAGAGCTTTCATGGAGTGGGAAACTCCTAGGAATGTGGATATGGTTAGATCATTCATGGGATTAGCACATTATTATAGGTGGTTCATCAAGAAATTATTACAAATTTCCTATCTATTACATCCTTGTGGAAAAAAGGAAATAAGTTTGAATGGATAGAGGAATCTGTTACTAGTTTTGAGTTGTTGAAGTAGTTACTTACAAATGCTCCAATTCGAAAGATTGAAAATCCAAATAAAGAGTTTGTGGTATGTAAAGATGTTTGCAAGAGAGGACTTGGTTGAGTCCTGATGCAGGAAGGACATGTAGTATGCTACGAGTCAAGGAAATTGAATGAACACAAGAAGAACTATGTGAAGCAAGATCTTAAGTTGGCAACAATTATTCATGCATTGAAGATGTGGAGACACTATCTTCTTGGTGGGAGTTTCAACTTGATGAGTGATCACAATGGGCTAAGGTACTTGTTTGGCCAACCTAATTTGAATGGCAAGCAATTTAGGTGGTTGTCTACGCTTAGTGATTTTCACTTTGAGATCAAGTACATTAAGGGTAAAGAGAACAGGGTTGAAAATTCTCTACAGGTAAATCAAATTGCAACTATGAGTTCTTAGGGGACAAACTTGCAAGAGAGAATCTTATAGGTAGGACAACATGATGACAGGTACAAACAACTTAAGAACATGTTACAACAGTAGGGTACATGTGAATAGGATGTGGATTATCATATCAATATAGATGTTTTGGTCATATTTAGGGACACGATCTATGTGACATACAATAACAAGCCCAAGAGGCTTAGATTAAGGGAATTTCATGTTAATTCATATTCAAGTTACTCGGGATATCAAAAGACATTGACAATAGTTAAGAATTTTTATGATTGGCTGAATTTGAAGAAAGAGGCGTCTGAGTTTGTTGCAATATGTTTGGATTGTCACAGGTAAAAGCAAAGTGTAAGCATCCAAGTGGTTTATTATAGCTGATTCTGATTCCAGAGTGGAAATGGGAGATCATTTCCATGGACCTCATTATTGTTGAGTGATAAAACATTCCTTTTTAACTCCTAATTATCTTCACATTAATTTTCAATCGGGAAAGTCTTTCTATTTCAAGAGTGTACATAGTATGTGGTGGTTATTTAACTCAGAGAGTAATGCTTCTAAATTGCAGTATAGATCTTTTAAATACAAGAGTAAATGGATGCAACAAGTAAATTCTACTTTCAATTAAAAGAAAACTCAATCCTTCAATGAAATCAAATCCCATAACAATTCAAGTAACAGCAATATGCAATTCAGCTAATAGCAGTATCAGTTAAGAGTACAACAGTCATAACTCTTCTCTTAGAGACTGATGGAATTTAAATCAAACGCACTACTCTGTAAAACAACGATGACATCAATCTGAGAGACTAACAACATTAGTTAATTCTCATTATAGTTGATTACATCGGGCAGGATATTCATCTAGGAAACTCAATCCAAAGCAAAAGGAAACTAATTAAACAATAATGTTGTAAATTATATAAAACAGAGTTATTATGTCAACGCAAAGAAATAAGGAATAGCAACGAAATAATAATAGCAGAAAGCAATAAACTATCAACTGTCACACTTGCAAGAATCAGAAATATATGATACAGGTGAAGTAGTGAATTCCATCAGAAGTCGGGCCCTTAGCCGCCACTATACACTGCTGGTTACTTCAAATAAATGAAAAGGAACAAAAAATCCTCTTATATATTAATCATGAAAGAGTATTACAACATATTTGTGTTCTTCGCTATAGCAAAAGTCTGTAATTGAGAATTACAATAATAATAACAATAGTTGTCTCCTTTTTAATTACAATCCTTGCCTTTTATAATGAGAAAGGGGTAAAAATGTAGATGATAAAAGCGACCCCTCAAGATCTCTCGATACTAAGGGATTCGCACAATTTTCTAACTTCAAACATCTTTCCCTTCTCGTGCTGATCCTGTTGATTTGCTTTTGGACGTATTTGTAACTGTTGTGTCCTTCCTTAGCTTGCTGCTTTTTTGATGTCCCTTAGTTAGGGAATAGCAGCTGTCCCTTTTCGTATTTTCTTGCATAAAGAAGGATGATAATTATCCAAAGCATAACTATAAATATTTTCTGTATTTCTTACCATAATTTTTTAATAGATTAGCGCATTGAGATGTAGAAAGGATGAGAATAAAGGAAAAGGATAATAAATTAATAGTAAATACATGCTTTTTCCATGACCCAACATACTCCCCTGCTTACCCTTTTTCATGTCCTCATGAAAACTATGTAGTTCGTGTGCAGAGAAGTTAAGGGATAAGTTGGAGAAGGAATGTCGTAAAGTGGTCTGAAACCATGATTCTTGGCCAAAATTTCAAAGATGTGCCATGTTTGTCCTTTAGGCAGTTCATATATAACCTTGTACCCCTCATCAGGATACCAAATAATAGGGTTGTAGAACCGAGAGCCTAGCCAATAAGGACATTGCTTCAAGATGAGATTACTATAAATGACAAAGCGTTCTGCAGCCAGTTTAAAATTTTTATAGTTGAATGGTTCTCTATTTTGTACATTGCTATTGGAAACTGTCTATCTAAACTTGGTTGTAGCCAAGGAGCTTTCCTGAATGGAAAGGAAATACTCTACTCCTTTTTGGACAATCTCTTTCTGAATAGGGCCCAGAGTTGTTATTACTCCTTCCCTCTTCATCAAACTTTTGTGTTTGGCTAGCATTTGTAACATATGTTTTGGTTCACCTCTAACCCAAAGTCCAGCCCATTTTCCTACCTTTGGAACGTGTTGTGAGATTTGAACCATTTCAGTTGGTTAACAATGAATGAAATAAAAGCTTGAAATTGTACATCCCTTACAAAAGGACTGGGGTTATTTTCAGTTTCTTCTTCTAATACAAAATTGTGTAAATAAAATTCACACAGTAGCATTTTTACTTTTACCCCATGATGTTTGCGATAGTTTATGAAATCCTTAATTGTTTTCAATTCTATAGGTTTTTTGGCCCCAAAAGCTTTGATTTTCAGCTATAAATATCTTTCTAGAAAAAATAAAACGTAATTGTTGGCAGGGGATCTGCATGCCAAAACATCAGTGTATAGTGAACAAAAGTATCCATTTAACTCATAACCTTCTCCAATATGATCTTCATTTTCTCAATTCTTTCCTCTGCCCTTCGGTATTTATAAAAGGTCTCACTTTCTAATGCATTCATATCTTGCAGTTTCCTCTGTAATTCTTGGTATCTCTGTTGGGGGACAGTTTTCACCTCAAGCCATTATATGGTAAGTCGAGCTTGTGCTAGATTTTCTTGAAGATTTACTATACTAGGGTCGTTGCTTGTCATAATATCTTTGGCTTGAATATCTGTCTACATATTCTTGCTATGAGAGTGGATTTTTATTGTCTATGTGTTCTTATTATGGGACTAAATGCTTATAGTATGTGTACTTTTATTATAGATAGTCCATCCTTCTGTATGGGTGGCCGTGATGTTGGACAATACCACCTCTAGTAACAACTAAGTTACGAAAATGTATACTCTCTGTTTGGGCAATCTGCAGTAGTTGCATGTTGTTCCTTAACAATTTAAGTGAATATGGACTCAATTTGAGTCCCAGTAACCTTTGTATCATGAAATTCAGTTTGAATAATTGCATTTATTGTTTCTAGGGTTTTGTCTGAAACCTTCCCCATTGTTAATGTCCTTATCTTTTGCCTGAGTATTTTTACTAATTTCTGCAACCTCTATTGTTCCTTTCTAAGCTTTTTAATTTTGTTTTTCTTCTTTTCAGGAGGAACAACTGTTCCACTAATCATTTCCGCTCTTAGCGAGCTTGGTTGCTCATCTAGGCTTTGTTCTACGAGAGTTGTGTCCTTACCCTGACTTGTTTCTATTTCTCCTATTTGGCCCACATCCTCTGTATTTAAACCGACTCGACTAGGTTCTCTTGGAGGTGTATTACTAAATTGGTTCAAACTCTGATTGGGTGGGTTCCGCTCTTGTCTTTGCTCTGCCACTTATGTTTTCTGATATAGTTCTATTGTGACCAGATATCTCTGCAGATTGTGTTGCCCCAATGTTCAAATTGAGGGTACTTTTAGGTTGTATGAACTCATCCATATTGGCCAAAGTTTGGGCCAATTCAATATCATGCAATAAGTCACCTAGGAGACTTGATGTTGAGAGAGGTTCTGATTCATCTCTTCCTTCTTCTTCAGAATTCCTTAATTCTCCAACATGATCTGACTCAGGGCTCTCTTAGCCTTCTATTTGCAATTTTTGTTCACTTTCTGAGCTATACAATTCCATAGGTTGGGTGATACTTCCCTGGGGGTTTTTAGTTGTTACTAAGTTTGTCTTCATCCTAACAGAATGTCTACGTTTTCAGGGAATGTTGGTGGTATGGGTAATGTTGGTGGTATGCGTAGTCCATTACATTTCAAAATAGGGTTAGGCATAGGCAGAGCCAAACTCCCTTCAACGGCAAATACTAATTCCTCCCAACTTGACTGTTGTTGGATGAGGCTGTAACTTACTATTAGTCTAATCAAGTAATGGTGGCTCATGAAGGTCTCTATATGCCGGGAATTTTTTATGCTTCGAGCAATGTCATGCAATAAGAAATTCAAATACGCAAGAAATTTTACATAACATTTTTGTTTCAAAAATGTTAATAATTTAAGGTGACGTGGCCTTACCACATCTTTTCTCCCGTCACATGTGATATAGCTCTGAACGACTATGGCCAGTTCTGTCCATGGTTCTCCAAGGGATGAAGGTCGAACTCCTTTGCCTTTGAAAATCAGATCATGTCCCTCACCCTGAAAGACTGCAATAGTGTCCTGCAACCTCAATTTTTTATGAGTCGATATGGGTCTGACTACTAGTAATCTAGACACTTCAGCTATTATTGCATCTGTCACTGTATTTTTCCTACCTCTTATCATAGAATGTTCGTTCTGTAAATTTTATAAGAATTTGATAGAAATTGCTTCATTGGGTTGCTATAGTCGTGTGAAATATGTTATCTAGCCAATTCGGGCTAGAATTTCTCTAGCTGCATCAGAAACCACCCACCGTTCATCCACCCATACTACCTGGATTCTACAAACCATCAGTATCGCAGAGATGTTATAGCAATAGACAGAACTATGCTTATGGAACAACAAGTTGTTATAATGGTTATTTCAAATGATGCTTTACAGGCAAAAATATCGTTATTCTAGGACTTGCTATTGTATCACATTCTTCATAATCATGGAATGCTGAATTGCCCTGTATAATCTAATAAAGGACTAACATGCCTACATAACTATACTAGGGATTCGCCCCCCTTAAAATGATAGGTCGCCTTCGACCGATTAAATTAAGGAATGACGTATTGGCGGTGACGTATAGGAGTGGTAAAAATGGCAAGGTATACATATTTATGATAGGATCACAAAAGATATCGAGGTGCTAAAATCAATGCATAGAACGAGAATTATGAGTAAATATGGAGATGCCATGGAGTGATTCGAAAAGGGAGAAAGGACATCTGATGTGGAAAATATGCTTTGCGGTCATTATTCCACTTAAACCACTATGATTGACTTTTAAAAAGATATCTCATGCATAAAGGTTCAAAAATAAATTAGGAATATAATCTCTCTGTAGTAAAGATAAAGAATAAGAAAAGGAAGTTATAATAACTATTGATGTTGAAAATATGACTCCAATACCATCAACAAAGCTTCTGTTACCCACAGGTGTTTATAACCTTGACAGAGTTTCTTTTTTACCCTTTGGAACCATGGTCCTTTATGTATAATTAGGAAAGTGCCTTATGATTTTAGAATGGAGGCCATTGTGCTGGCTTGGTCACCAGAGGAACACAATACCATTCACTAGGGAGGGGCGAAAGGTGGGCAGGCCGGCTCATGATGAGACCTCCTGTTCCAAGGATTTTATTTTTTGATGCATCCATTGGATCATATCCCTAGTGTGGTGGCCATAGTGGGAATTCCACTTCACTACTTCCTTATGATCATGGTAGGCTGGCTCATGATGATACCCCCTATCCTCCATCTGAAAAATCATAGAATTGTTAGTAAACATATGTATATTTGTTTCTTTCCTTTTTTTTTTTTTTTCTAGACAACACTTCCTATTTATATATAGAGGGTGGCTCAACACTCCTTAAGAGTAGGGATGGTGGAAGAAGTCTGAACATACCAATAGAAAAAAAATATGCCCTTAATCTTATTCAATGATAATGAGCAGAGAGAATTATAGGGGTTAGGGAAGAACTAGCATGGTACAAATAATCAATCATTTTGATTTATAGTGAAGATAAGGACATCAAAGTGATATAGATGGTTGTGTCCTTCCCTTTTTAATAAATACAAAGCAATCTCATTAAAGATGATAATAGTCGATTTACTTGTTCCAGTAACCTTCAAATTTTGTATCCTTACATATATGTTTGTATTCTTGCCCCATAGAGGATCATAGAGAGTGAAATAATATTCACAAGGTGCTTATTTCCTAAAGAAAACCTCACACAAAGAGTGTTGTTCCTTAAAGGGAACAACAAGAAAAGACAGACAAAAAGGTGTTGTTCCTTAAAGGGAACAACAGCTATTCCCTGTAAGGAACAGTGAATGAAAAATACATGCAGATGGTGCTATTCCCTATCAGGAACAGCGAAAGTATATATACATAATGGTGATGTTCCGTAGAGGGAACAATAGTTGTTCCTTAGGAGGAATAGCAGGAAGAAAAATTGCACACCGAAATTGTTGTTCCTTAGAGGGAACAATAGCTGTTCCTTATAAGGAACAGCGAAAAGAGAAAAATAATTGGACGTGAAATTGTTGTTTCTTAGAGGGAATATCAGAAAAACAGATGCAAATGAAACTATTGTTCCTTAGAGGGAACAATGGTTGTTCCTTATAGGGAACAACAACTGTTCCTTATAGGGAACAACAACTGTTCCTTAAAGGGAATAGCGAGAAAACAAGTCCAAAAAAATTTGTTGTTCCTTAGAGGGAACAATAGTTGTTCCTAAGAGGGAACAATAGTTGTTCATTAGAGGGAACAATCAGAAAACAAATCCAAATGAAATTGCTATTCCTTAGAGGGAACAACAGTTGTTCTTAAGAAGGAACAACAAAAAAACAAATACACGCGAAACTGTTGTTCCCTAGAGGGAATAGTGATTGCTACTTAAAGGGAACATCAAAAAGAAAATAGACACAAAAGTGTTGTTCCTTAGAGGGAACGACAGCTATTCCTTGGAGGGAATAAGAACTGTTCTTTAAAGGGAACAACACGAAAATAAATAAACAGGGAAATGTTGTTCCTTAGAGGGAATGGCAGTTGTTCCTTAGAGGGAACAACAACTGTTCCTTAAAGGGAACAACAAAAAGAAAACACACATGAAAGTGTTGTTCCTTAGAGGGAACGACAACCATTCCTTAGAGGGAACAACACAAAAACAAATAAACAGGGAACTATTATTCCTTAGAGGGAAAAACCACTGTTCCTTAAAGGGAATAGCATGAAAATCAAATATACAAGGAACTGTTGTTCCTTAGAGGAAACAACAGTTGTTCCTTAGAGGAAACAACAACTATTCCTTAAAGGGAACAACACAAAAATCTATACACAAAATTGTTGTTCCTTAGAGGGAACGACAGCTATTATTTGGAGGCAACAACAGTTGTTCCTTAGAGGGAACAATAAAAGAGAATTTATATACAATTTATACAAGCAAATTCAATCAAAACAAAAAGAAAATTTTTATGTACAAATTTCAAAAACAAATGAATTATTCACTAAGCTGATGCTGAGGATGGGTTGCCCTCTTCAGCCAAAATCCGTATGGTGGAATCTTCCCATAATTGCTGGCAAAAGGACTCCCTCGTAAGCGGTTTGTGATAGAGTCATACTCGATGTCCATTTGGTTTAAGAGAGTAACCAGATCCATAAATGTGGCTAATGTGAGGGTGCCATTATCGCGCACCTTTTGTATCTCATAAGATCCTAACCATCTAGTCTAGAGTTTTCCTGGGAAATCCTAGAACCTAGAGTCGTACAGGAGTGCCCAATCTCCTTCGTGGAAGATCTTCTTTTTGATAAGGGCATCATGCCATTTCGCTCTTTGTTGTTGAATCAATGTAGTGTGCTGAATAGTTGATAACCAGATTTCATCCAATTCATTAATTTGATGTAGCCTATTAATCTGTGCTTCTCTTAAGTCCAAGCCTACCTCCTGATCTATTCTCAATTTCTGAATCTCAAATTCAATTGGGAAGATAGGTTCTTTGTCAAACACTCGCTGATATGGGGAATATCCCGTGGTATTTCTCCATGTTGTGCAGTATGCCCACAGGGCTTCTGGCAATCAGGTAGCCCAATCACGTCTATGTGATGCAACTTTCTTTGTGAGTATTGCCTCGATTACATTATTGGTGCTTTCTACCTGTCCATTTGCCTACAGGTGTTATGGAGTCATGATTTTGTGCATGATATGATGGTTCTTTAATGTTGCAGCGATCTTATGGCCTATGAATTGTGGTCTTCCATCGGTAATTACCTCTCTAGGCAAGCCATATTGCACGAATAGTTGGAAAAGAAAGTGGATTACCAAGTCCATTGTTGCCCTTGGTAGTGCCTCTGCCTCCACCCATTTAGTCACATACTCTGTTGCAACTAATATATATGTCTTTTGATTAGATGATGGGTTTATTGGATCGATGAAATCTAATTCCCATCGCTCAAAAGGTTCAATGACTATTTGCAGGTGTAGGGGCATCTCATCAGACTACCCAGGGCATCCATTATTTGGCAACTATCACATGCCTAGACAAACTTCTTGGCATCTTTAAAAATGGTGGGCCAATAACAACCCATCTATAATACCTTGTGACCAGTTCGACTATCTACAAAATGTCTGTCGCATGGCCCATCATGGCAAGCTTTCAGGATGTCGAATATCGCGTCTTACCTGACGCACCTTCTAATGTGCATATCAACCCCTCTATGAAATAAATAGCCTCTGATCCAACAGAATCACGTGTTGTGCTGTATTATTTGTTTTCCTTCATTAGGTGTTACATGCTTGGGTAACTTGCCTACTACCAAGTAATTTGCGACATCCACGTACCACGGTGTTTTTACAGTTACAACAAATAAATGTTCATCAGGAAACTAGTCTTCTACTGCTGCCCAGTCATCTGTCTTTGGCATCCATGAAAGGAAGTCTGCTACTGGATTTTCTTTTCCTGGTCATTCTTTGATAGTGATATCGAATTCCTGCAAAAGAATCAACCATCTTGTCACTCTTCCATTTGTAACAGGTTTATTAGCTAGATATTTAATAGTAGAGTGATTAGTGTATAAAACCACAGGGTATCCTGTTATATAATGTCTGAATTCATTGATAGCATAGATTACAACCAAAAATTCATTTTCAGTAACAGTATAATTTAATTCATCATGAGATATATTTTTGTTGATATATTATATTGCATATGGTTTTTTATCTTCCTCTTGGCTGAGAACTGCTCCAATGGGTGTGTCTAAAGCGTCATATGAAACCTGGTATGGCAAATCCCAGTTTGGGCTCCTTAATACTGGGGTTGTTGATACAAGCCGCTTTAAATCTTCAAAAGCACTGTCACATTTATCAGTCCAAATGAAATCAATATTTCCTATTAATGCATATAGTGGAGCAGGAATTTGAGAAAAATTCTTTATAAATCTTCTATAATAGCAAGAAAATTCCAAGAAACTGCATACCTCAGTTTGTGTGGAAGGGGTAGGTATTAAAAGAATTATCTGAATTTTTGTTAGATCTACCTGGATTCCAGCTACTGAGATATAGTGACCCAAGATGAGGCCCTCAATCATCATCATGTGGAATTTTGCATGGCTTAAACGGAGTTTGGTGGCAATGCATCTTTGCAGAACTTTCTCTAATGTTTGTAATGCTAGCTCAAAGTCATCTCCATAAGGTGTAAATTCATCCATGTATATCTCAAGCCCTTCATTTATCAGATCTGAAAAAAATGTTGAGTATAGCCCTTTGAAATATGGTAGGTGCATTGCACAGCCCAAAAGGTAAGATCCTATAAGCGAATGTTCCCCAAGGTCAGGTAAAGGTAGTCTTATCCTGATCTTCAAAGGCAATCTGAATTTTCTTGTATCCGCTGAAGCCATCCAGGAAAGAAAATATTTTTTTTCCTGCCAATGTGTCCAAGACCTGGTCAATGAATGGAAGGGGTAAATGGTATTTTTGGGTTGCTTTATTAAGCTCTCTATAGTAAACACATATACGCCACTTTCCATTCTTTTTCGGCACCACTACTAATGGAGAGATCCATTTGCTATCCAATATGGGGTAGATGAAGTTTACATCTAATAATTTTTGTAGTTAGGCTTTAACAATATCTTTAAGATGAGGATTTAACCTCCGTTGAGGTTGTTGAATGGGCTTGGCATCTTTCTCTGTATAAATGTGGTGCATGCATAATTCGGAATCAATCCCTTTCATGTTCGAGTAATCCCATGCAAAGGCCTCTTTATATTTTCTCAGGAGTTGAACAAGCTTCTACTCTTGGTCAACAGTCAGATTTTTGTTAATATTCAAAGTTTTTCCTGGCTCAATTTCTATGGTTTTTCTATTATAAACAGAAGTTGTTGGTATTGATAGATCGCTAATATCTTTTAAGGGATCTTCTTCTATGTCGTTATCGAGGGTTGCTTCGATCATGTGACATTTTAGATGGGATACGACATCTGGTTGGTTAATGTAAGTGTTAATGATGTTATCTTCTGTTTGATATTTAAATTCGACAGCCTCTTCTATGGTTAGCAGTGATCTAATGTTTTCAGTTAGATATGATACAAGTTGTTTTCTGGTTTTGATTATTGTTAAACTTCACTGAGTAAGAGGATATAAGGCTAAATTCTTCACATTGCTTCCTCTTGCTACAGTCATGTTGCCTGTTCGACAACTTATGTAAGCATCCGTGGTTGCTAGCCAAGGTCTACCAAGAATTAGGGGGTGTCCATCGAGTCGATTTCTAGGATTGATGATTAGAAAGTCTACAGGGTATTCCCAGGAGTCCAAGGATGTAATGCCAAGCTTTTGACAAGTTGTGGTTGTAAGAATATTGATTGCTACTCCTAAATCGACTAATGCATTGGGGAAAGAGCATCCATTTATTTGCACAGTGACTATAGGATTTGTTGGGTCCTCATATTTACAAGTGTTTCTCTTCCTGATAGTAAATCAGATAAGGTACCAACTACATGGACAGTTAGGGTTGTTTTTATTTTCCTCTTTGGCTTTTTCATACACAATTCTTTAATAGTTTTGGCATAAATCAGAATGTCCTGAATAGCCTGGAGGATTGGTATTTTTATACACAAATTTTTCAATTCTCCGAGAAGATCAAAATCGAGGTATTCTATTGGGCGGGGTATGTTCAATCTTTCTAGGAATGGGGGAGAGGAGGTGATTGTTTGATTGTGAGTTTTCTATTTAACCATGTCCTCCACTTGTGGTGTGTTCTACAGGTAAGTGATCTTCAATTTGTTTATTTTTATCCTCTGATTCTATTATCTACCCAGATCTTAATTGAAGCTCATTGCATTCCCTTAACTCGGTTTCTGTCTCTGGTCCTTCAATAATTTGCAGATATTGAACTGGTCTATTGTTGGGGTTCAGGTTAGGTTGGGCTTGGAGCTGTGGTCGTAGGTTGGTCTGAGGGTTTTGTTGTAATGTGTAGGGTGCTAGCAGTGTGGGTTGAGGTATGGAGATTGTTCCTATTGGCCGATTTGTAGGTCTTTTCCAGCTTGACTGCCAATTCTAGTTCTGTGAAGTTGAGGGTGGCCATTTGGATTGATATGCATTATTCTGCCAAAATAGTGGGAAGTAAGAGGAATTTGGCCAATTTTTATTTTGATTTGATTGGTTGGGTCAATATGGCATAGGGAATGGTTTTTGTGACCAAATGGAAAAAGGTGGTTGATTCTGCCACATGGCTCTTGGGTAGTGTTGCGAATTATATTGTGAAGTTTGAAAGAAAGAAGATGAATTAGTCGATGTACATGTTTGTCGTGGTTGCCATTGGCGACACTGATTTAGCAAGTAGAATGGTTTTGTTTCTTCCTCTGCCTCCTTATAGACTGCTTTTAACCCTGCGATTGATGGGCAGCTTTTTGTGGTATGATCTTTAGTAAATATCGCACAAGTTTGCACCATATCCAGTGGGCATTCTTTGTGACTATGCTTCTTCCTGCATCTAGGATAGAATATCACCAAATTTTGTTCTGCTTCTGCCTGCTTTTGTTTGGCTTGCATAATGTCCAATTGCATTGTTAGAGTTCCCAAAATATATGTTTTGAAATCCTCTAGCAGGTTGCCAATTTCTGCACAAGTTATACCTCCACCAGAGATTTTGTTGTCCCTTGTGGTCATGTCGCGTTCTTCTAGTTTCAATCTCGTACTACCTCTTGAGGACCTGATACACAATGTAATAATGCCATCATATTTTTCTTGATATATATCACCTATGTCCATAATATTTAATGTTTCTATCCATTGTTCTTTCATCCCTTTAATTAGTGTAGTTTTTAGCACACTATCAGGTAAAGGCAGAGTTGCATAGGGAGATCACTGGAGGTTATATTGAAATCATTCCACATATTCTTCTAATGTTTCATTGGGTCTTACTACCATTTGGAATATTTTGTCTTTCAATTCCCTAGATTTGCAATAGTCCTGATATTGTTTTAGGAAAGCGGTCTTCATTTGTTCCCAATCATTTATTATGCCACCACCTAATTCCATAAACCAATGCATGGCTGGTATAATCATAACCCTGACATAATACATCAAATTCAAATAGAAATACATCTGGATCCTCTGATGTTAATCCATGAAAGGTGGGAGTGTTTTGGAGAGGGATAGATTTCATGGGTGTATTGACTGTTGTGTCAATGATGGGATATTGCAATGTAGAGGTCTTAAGTGCTTGTGGGTTGTTGGCCATTTGATAAAATATGTGCCAATACCCTTTTGGGATCTTTAGAGAGTTATTCGTAGGATTATTAGAGGGATGGGAATGATCTTAACAGCACTCCCTCAATCTGGGATACTAGGTGTTCCTTGTTGAATTACTACCTGAGGGGATCTTGGTTCCTCTGTTTCCCCTGTTTCTCCTCCTCCTTCATTAACATACAAGAATTCCCTTCTTGTGAGAAAACTGGGCGTGAATTTTCAATCTCTTGAAAACTCTGCTCAGTTCCCACTATTTTGTTGTGGACCTCAGCGTAGGCTAGAGATGGTGAGCCTGTTGCCCGAAGGGAGATAGTAGGTTGTCTAGAAGCAACGTTTCTAGGACCTACTGATGGTTGAGATTCGGCTTTCTTTAAGATATTGTCTATGAACGTTGATCGTCCAAGGGTCACTAGTCCCTTAGATCTATCAGGTTTGTGTAGTGGAATTGGATTATTTTCGGGTTTTTCCTTCTTAGTCATTCATGCAAACAATTCAAATGTTTATCTCTTCCCTAAGTTCTTAACAATTCTATTGGAAAGAGGACAGGGGAGCAGGCATTTTATGTGCTCCATATGTAGGTTCTTACCTTTTGTTTTTAATACCCTATTCTCTCCCAACAGATAAGAAACAAATACCTATTTCAGACTTTTGTAATTGTGTTGAAAAGCGGGTAGAGGAGCAAGCACTTTACTTGCTCGTTACGTAGGTTCTTACCTTCCATTTTCAAAACCCAATTCTTCTTCAACAAAAATCATCAGATATACATTACTCCTTTGAAATGGCTACACTCTCCCCAGAAACGGTGCCAAAATGTTGAGTGGGTGCCTTTTTAACTCCTAATTATCTTCACATTAATTTTCAATCCGGACAGGTCTTTCAATTTCAAGAGTGTGCACAGTATGTGGCGGCTATTTAACTTAGAGAGTAATGCTTCTAAATTGTAGTATAGATATTTTAAATACAAGAGTAAATGGATGCAACAAGTAAATTCTAATTGCAATTAAAAGAAAACTCAATCCTTCAATGAAATCAAATCCCACAACAATTCACGTAACAACAATATGCAATTCAAGTAATAGCAGTATCAGTTAAGAGTATAGCAGTGATAACTCTTCTCTTAGAGACTGGTTGAATTTAAATCAAACACACTACTCTGTAAAACAATGATGACATCAATCTGAGAGACTAATAGAAGTAGTTAATTCTCATTACAGTTGATTGCATTGAGCAGGATATTCATCTAGGAAACTCAATCCAAAGCGAAAGGAAACTAATTAAACAATAATGATGTAAATTATATAAAACAGAGTTATTTTCTCAATGCAAAGAAATAAAGAACAACGAAAAAATAATAATAGCAGAAAGAAATAAACTATCAACTGTCACACTTGCAAGAATCATAAATATATGACACATGTGAAGCAGTGAATTCCACCAAAAGTCGAGCCCTTAGCTGCCAGCATACACTGTTGGTTACTTCAGATAAATGAAAAGGAACAACAACTCCTCTTATATAATAATCATGAAAGAGTATTACAATGTATTTGCGTTCTTCGCAACAGCGAAAGTCTGTAATTGAGAATTACAATAATAATAACAATAGTCGTCCCCTTTTTGCTTACAATAATTTCCTTTTATAATGAGAAAGGGGTAAAAAGATAGATGATAAAAGCGATCCCTCAGGATTTCTCGATCCTGAGGGATTCGCACAATTTTCTAACTTCAGACATCTTTCCCTTCTCGTGCTGATCCTGTTGATTTGATTTTGGACGTATCTACAAATGTCATGTCCTTCCTTAGCTTGTTTCTTTTTCGTTGTCTCATAGTTAGGGAACAACAGTTGTCCCTTTTCGTACTTTCCTGCATAAAGAAGGATGATAATCAGGCAAAGCATAACTGTAAATAATTTTTGTATTTCTTATCATAATTTCTTAATATATTAGTGCATTGAGATATAGAAAGGATCAAAATAAAGGAAAAGGATAATAAGTTAATAGTAAATGCATACGTTTTCCATGACCCAACAATTACAGGTTTGTCAAGGACATCTCGACAACATGATTCTATAATGGTTGTGGTTGTCAGGTTGACTAAGGTAGCTCACTTCATTCTAGTGAAGTCTATGAATTCAGCTAATGTGGTATCCTTGGCCTTCATGAGGGAGATAGTAAGGTTACATGGTATTCCTAGGAACATTGTGTTACACAAATATGCCAAGTTCACTTCCAAGTTTTGGAAAGATTTGTTTGTAGGTTTGGGAACAAAATTAGCTTTTAGTACAACTTATCATTCATATATAGATGGAAAGATAGAGAGGGTCGACCTAATTCTTAAGGACATGTTGAGGATGTATGTCATGCATCAGTAGTAGAAGTGGGAAGAGTACCTTCCATGGGTGGAGTTTTTGTATAATAATGGGTATCAGGAATCTTTGAATATGATCCTCTTTGAAGAACTTTATGGGTGGAGTTGTAATACTCCCATTAGTTGGAGTGATCCCATGAATATGGTATTGATTGAACAAGACATGTTGGCATAAATGGAATAAGAAATATAGGTTATCAAGTGTTGCATTGTGTTATATTCTTTCTATGAATAGCCCACACGGGGGGTGTTGGCATTATGGCACAGGTTTGGAGCTATGGCACAGGTGTTGTCCTTGATGGCAACCTTCTTTGGTAACAGATCTCAGTTCAGGCACTCAAAAAGTAGAAAAAGACATATACGCAGGTTCATCTAGATGAAGGCGTGTATACACGCAGGTTATACATTACAAAAGCGCGTATATGTTGGTGATCATTCTTTTGGTCCATGGCAGTTAGATCTTGGAACTGGAACCTATGTTTTGGACCATAGCGTCTCGTCAATTTTGTCGATCCCTAGTTTTGGGTTCATGGTATTGAAATGTTATGGTTTTGGACCATGGTATTGGGGAAGGCCTAGGACTATAAAAGAGGAAGGAGATCTTGTGACAAATCACCATCTGGATTATTATTGAAGATCTGAAAAAGTGCTAGAGCTTGTATATTGGATGGTGATGCAGATCTGGATCTGAAGGAAGAAGGAACTTTAGCGCAAAAGGAAGGATAAGGTCTATTCATGGGTCATAATCTTTAAGCCTAAATGAGAGTATCTCTACATGATTTTGATCTGCTTGATGTGGTGCTTGTCTAATCTATAAGTCTGATAATCTGGGTTAATTAGTGATTGAATATCTGGAAGAGTGTGTTGTCCTTTATAGATCTGTACGCAGGTTCAGTGAAGCGAAGGCGTGTATACACGCCGTTTAGGGGAAGTAAAGGCGCGTATACACAGGTTGTTCCATACGCATATGCGTATACACGCAAGTTTCAGATGGTTGAAATTGCGTATATGCTTTAAGTTTTGATCTAGATGTTTCTGCTTATTGCTCTGTGTTTTGAGTTCTGTTTCTGCTGTGTGGTTTCTGGTACAGTGTTCTGTGTACAGCTGTCAGAAAAGTATCTACTTGTTCCAGATCTAGGTTGTGAGAAGGAGATTGGTTAATTCTTGATGATTGTTTGATGTTCATGGATCCAGTTTGAAAATTGATGAAAAGTGGTCCCTGGAAGAAAGAGAAGGTTGTAGCCTTCTGTAGGTCAACACCTATGTACTAGTATCTTGGCTAGTGCAAAAGCTAAAGGGGGTTGTTGCTCCCTTCCAGGAGAAACTGGATAACGAGAGAGAGTTGTAGCTCTCTGCAGGTTGCAGCCTACGTACTGGTAAAAAGACTGCACCAGTACATTGTAAAAGAAGTTTTCTAATTTAAAAGGAAGATAGATTGCAGCAGGTGGTTTTCACCCACATTGGGTTTCCACCTTATATCTTGTGTTCTTGTGTCTGATTGTCTTTCTGCTCTGTTTTACTGTCTCTGGATACTGTTATTGGATTCTGCATCACTGACTAACAATCATCCTCAGAAAGATTAAGTAAAGTAAAAGCATGTTTTGTATACGCGGGCTTCCTTCTGCATAATTGCATACATACGCAGGTTTATTAAATTGAAGTAGTGTATATCAGTTGTTTTTGAAAGAGAATAATTATCCTGATAATACTGATTCCCCCCTCTCAGTATTATTGTCAACAATTGGTATCAGAGAAGGTCCTTCTAAAGAAGCTTGATCGCTTGAAGGAAGATCCTTTCATCATGAGCAACTACGAGAGGGAAGCATCTATCAGGCCACCGGTTTTTGATGGGACAAACTTCAATTATTGGAAGGTAAGAGTTACTGCCTATCTTCAATCTCTTGGTACAGAAGTTTGGAATATCGTAGAGACAGGATATGCTTTTCCTTCAACTACTCCTACAGATGTAGACGAGAAAAAGAAGTATGAAACAAATGCAAAAGCAGTCAGTACCCTATTAGGATGTATATCTCAAACTGAATTCATGAAGGTAATGCACTACAAATCCGCAAAAGAGATATGGGAAAAGATTGTCACAAGCTATGAAGGAGATGAACAGGTAAAGCGTGCTAAACTTCAAACTCTCAGGATTCAGTATGAGACTCTCAAGATGTATAATGATGAAAGTGTGGCTAACTATTTTCTTAGGGTGGATGAAATTGTTAATTGTATGAAAAATTTGGGTGAAGAAATAAAAGAGGTTGTTGTGGTTGAAAAGGTTCTAAGATCATTGTCTCCCAAATTTGAATCTAAAGTATCTGCAATAGAAGAAAAGGAAAATCTACGAATACTTACTATGTCTCAGCTACATGGAATTCTAACTGCCTGTGAAATGAGAAAGGGAGGTCCATCAGATAGAAGAGAAGCTGCTTTCAAGGCATCAGGGAAAGGAGATTATTATGAAGCAAGCCAAGTTCCAGAAGAAGAGGAAGAAGAATCAAACTTTGTCAGAAATCTTCAAAGGGGTTCTGGAAGGTTCAGAGGTAAGTTGCCTTTTAAATGCTTTGCTTGTGGAAGAGTAGGTCATTATGCTGCAAAATGTCCTTATAAGGAAAAAGGAAAGGAACCTGCTAGATGGAACAAGAAACAAACTAAGAAAAGCTACTACACTCATGAAGATAGTGATGGACTGTCAAACAGTGATGAAGATAAACAAGGTAATGAATATAAACTATTAATGGCATTTGAAGATGATGATTATATGGATACAA
The DNA here is from genome assembly GCA_000404065.3 of Pinus taeda. Classification (NCBI taxonomy): domain Eukaryota; kingdom Viridiplantae; phylum Streptophyta; class Pinopsida; order Pinales; family Pinaceae; genus Pinus; species Pinus taeda. The sequence goes on from APFE030048510.1 coordinate 52,421, forward strand.
TAGATGTGGATTACTTTCATGAAGAAATTACTAAACTTAGGAGATGTATAGAAGAGAAGAATAAGATCATTGATACTCTACAATTCCAAATTGATGAAAAGGAAAGACATCTTGAAAAATTAGAAGGTGAAATTGTTGGTCTTAGAAAAGAGATTGAGAAAACAAAAGCTATTAATCTTAAGTTTGTCAAAGGATCTGAAACTTTGGATGAGATTATCAATGTGCAGCGGTATCCTCTAAACAAGACAGGTCTGGGCTATAATGGAGAAACTTCTCAAGCATCCACTCAAAAAGTATCTTGTGCAGCAAGAAGAAATGAGCAAAATCACAATGAAGACCATCAGGTAAAACAGGGATGAATTGCAAACAGAAACTATCAGGGGCAATCCATCTTAAGGTGAACAAAAGCTACAACTAGCCACAGGTAAAATCTTCTCAATTTGGTTCAAGAATAGATGACAAGAGAAATTACAATCAATTGGCTGGTAGATTCGATAACCGCAGAAGTTTCTTCAATGGACAATGCTTTTCTTGCCATAACTTTGGTCACAAAGCACCTCAATGTGTTGCATATAAAACAATCATGACTAGGGAATCTCAAAAACAAAGAAGTATGACCGGGATTACAAAAAGGACCTATAACA